>JAOTAY010020216.1:0-13153 GCA_025629805.1 Erythroxylum baracoense
AATGTAGTTTAATTTAATATCAAACGACGTCGTTTCCGTTCGGGATTAAACAATGTAGTTGTCCAAAACAACGCTGTTTTGTATTTTTTAATATTAAAAAATATAGACGGGCCGGCCATCCCGGCCCACGCAGGCCACTTATCATGAAAACCTAATTGTCTCATCATCTGCTCTAAAAAGCTCCACTCAACTCTATCATATGCCTTGCTAATATCAGTTTTCAAAGCCACCGACCCATCACTTCCCCATGCAAGATTCTTCAAACTATGAATAGTTTCAAAACCAACCAAAATATTGTTTGTTATTAGCCTTCCTGGAACAAATGTCAATTAACTAGGGGAGATAACATGTGGTAAAACCTTTTAAGTCTATTAGCAAGCACTTTAGCTATAATCCGATACAAGACATTACATAATGCAATAGGCCTATAGTCTTTCACATATTTAGGACTTTAAATCTTAGGAATTAAAACCACAAGAGTATCCGAGAGAGTTGAAGGAAAAAAACGTCTTTCTAACTAAGAGCTGTAACCCGCCACTATATCATCTCCCAAAATGTGCCAAAATCGCTGAAAGAACCCTGGGTTAAGACTGTCTGGTCCTGGCACCTTATCCGGGTGCATATGGAAAATTGCTTCACGGAATTCTTCTTTTGTAAATGGTTCTAATAACATCCCATTATCCTCCTCACTCACCTTGACTTGTATTAAATGAGTAACATTATTTTGACGATTTCCACTTGTTTAAAATAACTCTTGGAAATATTCAAAAACCAAACCATGCAAACCATCCCTATCTTTATACCACCCACCAGCAACATTCTTCAACCCTTGTATAAAATTATGTTTCTGCCTCCCTTTTATGTGTGCATGGAAATATTTTGAGTTCGTATCCCCATACTGAGCCCAAAATAATTTTGCTTACTGCCTACGTCTCACCTCATCCTCCTCAAGTAAAAGATTCCATTCTTCCTTAATCGATCCAACTCACCTCCATCCGTTCCATTCCGACTTTCCTGTAAAAGTTTCTGCACCATTGCTTTCTTCATATTCCTTCTCTATTTCGGCGTCTCCCCCATCTTTGTAACTCTTCGATACAATTATTTTTCTTATTCATAAGGTCAGCCTCGCCATCATATGTCTAACCTGCCACCACTGTTGCTTTCAAATTTGCATCAAGAAGCCATGCATTATTAAAGTGGAACCGTCGACAAGCCGTTTGCTGAAAGTCTGGGTTTGTATCCAGTAGCAACGGATCATGGTCAGAAGCCGGAGCTACCAGAGATTGAACTAAACATTCTGGGAAGCGCAAAACCTTCTACCATTACTGGCTGCCCTATCTAACGTCTGCTTCGCAACCACCTGTCTATTTCTCTTTATATACCACGTAAACATGCTTCCCGTGTAACTAACTTCATTCAAATCATAATCAGACAACGCCTCTCTAAAATTCTGAATTAAATAATTTGGATGGTCATGAATTCCCCACTTCTCATCTTGACTTAACAACTCATTAAAGTCACCAATATAGACCCACTCTTTGTCATCTTGTCTAGCCAATGCTCGAAGTAACTTCTACGAAATGTGTCTCCTACTCCTATTCAAATTCCCATAAAAGCAAGCAACCCGCACCTAAGTGTCTAGTACAAGAAGATTTGTGTCTATAAAATCGTTTCCAAACCCCACTACCTGCAGCTGTACTGAATTATTCCACAAAACACTAAGGCCCCCACTTTTACCTAAACTATTTACAATAAAACAATTATCGAACCCCAAATAAACTCTAACGTCCTCTATTCGTGAACTTTGCACCTGCGTTTCAATGAGAAAAATACACCAAGGCTTATACCTCAACCCCATCTCCCTTAATGCTCTAACTGCCCGGGGATTACCCATTCCCTGGCAGTTCCAACAAAGTGCCTTCATTGTTTTCGGCTGTCCTATCTCCTAGGACCAGCCGCTTTCACTGAGTTTGTAACCATAACCAAATCACCATGACTAGAAACGGAAAAAGTTTAGGGTTTATTATTTCTTGGTCTTTTCTTACCATCATCAACCTTATGCATAGGTTCATATTCTTTAAGAGAGTTAAATCCACTACCGGAATCCAAACTATCTCTATCTAGGTCCATTTTACTTGGCTGACCCTCACCCGTTAGGAATTGTTTCCCCTCGTTGCCGTGCCCAAGAAAGAAACTCTAAAATCATGGTGTTTTAAATTTTGCATTCCCAAAAATCTTGGTTCAAATTATCCTTCCTTTTATCCTCCCCAATATCATCGGGCTCTTCCCTTATCCATGTACTCATCGCTGGTATATTCCTCCTCGTCGAAGCTCGTAAACTGACATCCCATCCAAACACCAATTCTTCTAGTTTTTTATATAAACGTATTTCACATAATGATTCAGAATGGCCTAACTTCCCACACAGAAAACAGAAAACATTAAGTTTCTCATACCTGAAATCGATAACATGCATCTCACCTTTGTCGTCAACTACCTTTTTCCTCCTCTTCAGCGGTTTCTGCACATTCAAGGTTACTTTCATATATTTAGGCTCTGACACCCTATGTATCATTCTTGTATCATACTTTAGAAAACTCCCAACAAAATTCTTGGGCGCCATAGCCATCGATTCATTAGTAAAACCAAGGGGAGATTATGGACTTGAACCCAGATATTGCTATGAATCAGTGGAATAGTAATAGGGTCCTTACCATCGGCAATCGTACGCCATAGTAACAAGTGCCTGTTAAAGTGCCAAGGTGCACCCTCAATCACCCTATTCAGATCAATTTCATTATAAAAACAAAAATATATCACTTAGCACCAATCTTCGATATATTTACTCCTCCTAATGGATGCCAAACGTCAGCAAGAGTGTTTCGCATTACCTGAAAATTTATCGGCGCCAGTGTAAGAAACATACCCACTATACAGTATTGATAATGGGGAACCTCTTCCTGCACTGTTGCCCTTACATTTAACGATACATCCTCCTCTTCATCAATGGTAAAGGTTGCCATTGATCACTCCATAAGAGCTCAGGCCCAGATAAAGTCACAGATAGACGAAAAAAGAAAGAAAAAATAGACGAAAGAAGAACAAATTTGGGGTTTCCAGATGACCATTATGGAGAGAAAGATGTAAAATAGTACAATTTCCATATTTTCAAAATTTTATTTGAATTAAAAACCTTAATATCAAATCTTAAACTTAATATAAATTTAGTATTACTTATACTCTTACCTATACTCACCGGTTTATTTTTATGAATTAAATCTTAATATTAAACAAGTTATATAGTATTATTCATAAAGTTTATTTGTATTAATTAACATCTTAATGCCAAACATCACAGTTGAGTTTGAATGTGGCATTTCGAATCTAGAGATTGCAATGCTTATATTTTAGTACTTCTAAAAATATTATTTTAATATCAAAAGCCAAAGTCGAGTTTAAATATAGTCTCAGTTATATTCTTGACCATATTCATTGCTGACTCCAAATGGCTCTAACGTTTTTCATATTGTAAACTTACGATTGTGTGGATATATGAACATGAAACTTAAGCAATTAGACAAATAATAAATAATATGTGATATTTTAATTTTGCAAAATTAAAAAAGCTACTGAATTTTGTTATTCACAAATGAAATCATTAAAAATCACAAAGCTAAGATCTACATTTTATTTGTCGCATTAACTATACAATAGGATTGACATACCTCCAATGTTGGCATGGAATCTTGATGCATTCTCTCCATTCTGGACACCGCAACCTATCAATATCAACAAACCTTGTGTACGAGAGGAAGTTTATAGTAAAAAACTCAATACATAGTTATTAGGGTACTACCATGTGCCTCAAATGCAATTAGTAAATTATTAACCATCCCTTTATGATTATTAAACACATATTAGGTAATTTGATTAGTGGTCATATATGGAATTAATGTTGTGATTACGTTAGTCCACATATTTCTAACATTCTTCCACTTGGACAATATAATCAAACCACCATACCTATCTCCATCATCCAAAAGCAGTCAAATAAATCATATCCAATATCATATTGACATGATATATATACTACATATGATTAGGCCCTGGAGATGTTCAAATACAACAATAACCATTAAAACAACATGCATACAGTACAACAACTGAGACTATGCATTTGTCTCCTTTTGTACCTATCATTTCATCAAACTATATATATACAGCAACATATATGTGTCATTATTAATAAAAAGTGACTGCAAACATCATTATGCATGTTTCATATATATAAGTCATAAGTAATATGTACAAAGTACTAACGTGTTCAATACAAAATAGCAAACTCTCACTAATCTTATCAAGCTAGGCTCCTAACAATTCTAAACGGGACACGTTTTCGGCAAACACATATATAGGTAAGTCTTTTGTAAGTGGATTTGCCTACATGCTAGTTATAGGCATATACTCAATAGTAATGAGGGATTCAACGACTTTCTTTTTAACAAAATAGTATTTTATATCAATATGCTTTGAGCAAGAGGTACTTCTAGTGTTCTTAAAGAAAGCTACAGTTACAGAGTTATCACAATACAATTTTAACGGACTCGAAATAGAATCTACAATACCCGATGCTGAAATAAAATTCTACAGCTATATTGCTTGACAAGCTACCTCATAGCATGCCATATACTCTGCCTCCATTGTAGAGGACATTGTGAGTGTCTGTTTGATACTTTTCCATGATACAACTTCTCCAGCCATCATAAAGATGTAGCCTAAAGTGAACTTTTTATCATCCACACATCGTGCATAATCAACATCACTGAACCCAACTATATCAAGAGTGTTAGTTCGCCGATAAGAACATATGATCTTTACTACCCTGAAGATACCTCATGACTTTCTTAGCTGCTTTCCAATGGCTAAGATCAGGATCACTTAAGTATCTTCCCAACATGCATACAATAAAAGCAATATCAGGGCATATACATACTTGAGCATACATCAGATTGACTACAAGTGACGCATAAGGGACGACATTCGTTCATCTCTCTCCTTATCATTTTGTGGACATTGGGCCTTTGAGAATTTGTCACCCTTCACTATTAGTACTTTTCCAGGAGAAAAGGAATGCATATTGAATCTTTTCAAGATCTGATCAATGTAAGTCTTTTAAGACAAACCAAGAATTCCATTAGCTTTATCCCGGAGAATCTAAATTCCAAGTATATAAGAGGCCTCACCAAGATCCTTCATATCAAAATGGCTAAATAATAGTTGTTTCGTCTCAAATAATAGATCAGTATCATTAAAAGCAAGTAGAATGTCATCAATATACAGTACCAAAAAAATGAAACTTCTCCCACTGAACTTTATATATATATATATTGATCAACTACATTATCCTTGAAGCCATTTGTAGTGACAACCATATCAAACTTGAGATACCACTATCTTGATGCTTGTTTTAACCCATAGATAGACTTATTGAGCTTACAAACCATGTATTCTTTACCAGTCATCTCAAAACCAAATGGTTAAGTCATATAAACATCTTTATACAGATTTTCATCCAATAAGGCGGTCCTTACATCTAATTGATTGAGTTCCAAATCAAAATGAGCAACTATAACCATGATGATTTGCAGTGAATCTTTGGTAGAAACTAGTAAAAAGGCTTCTTTGAAATCAATCCCTTCTCTCTGGTTATAGCCTTTAGCCACAAGTTTAACCTTATACCTTTCTACTTGTCCACATGACGTTATGTTTGATTTTGTAAACCCACTTGCACCCAATGGGTTTACAACTTTTAGGTAGTTCAGCCAACTCCTAAACTCCATTTTGTGACATGGAACTCAACTCATCTTCCATTGCATTCATCCATAACGCAGATTGAGGACTATTCATGGCTTTTTGATAACTGACTAGTTCAGTATTATCTCCCACATCAAACTCATGTTCCTGTAAATAGACAATATAGTCATCACGAATGGCAGGTCTACATTTTCTTTGTGATCTCCTGACAACAACTTTATCATCCCCAGTATTAATGACTTCATTATGTGCTTGATTATGAGGTTCATCATAAGATTCTACTAGAATTTGTTCAATCATAGGGTCCTCAGTAGGAGTGGAAGCGATAGGTACAAGGATTAGAATACGTTTTTCCCTGAATATAATTTCTCTTGACCCTTGACTTAAACCAAATTCATCTTCAAAATAGACAGCTCTATCTGATTCTATGATTCTGGTCGTGTGAGATGGGCAATAAAATCTAGACCCTTGATCCAACAGTGTAGCCTACAAAGTAGTCACTAATAGTTTTCAGATCAAGCTTCTTAGATTGTGAATTATAGGGCCTCACTTCTGCTTTGTATCACCAAACATGAAAATGGCACAAGCTTGGTTTCTTAATTGACCATAACTTATATAGAGTCTTTGGGACTGACTTGCTAGGTACTTGATTTAAGATATAAATGAGTGTCTTCAACACCTCACCCTACAAAAATTCTAGCAAACTAGAATGAATCAACATACACCGCAACATATCAAGAAGTATGTGGTTTCTTCTTTCAACAATTCCATTATGTTGAGGTGTTCCTGGCATTATATATTTTGCTTTAATACCACATTCTTGCAAGTATCTAGCAAAAGGCCCTAGATTCCTTCCACTCTCCTACAGAAAAATAGCTTGACACTAAGATGATAAAAAGCTTAACACTCCTCATTCTTATTACTCTTTCAATATGAAAAAAAAATAAAAAGGTCGTCTTATTCCAAACACCAATTATGAAACCCTTTCTCTCCCACTTCATACCTCGGAGCGCTCCGTTCTTATAGAGAGAGGCACCTTTGCATCTTCTTAGCCCGAAATGGCTGGGAAGAGGAAAGGTTCCTTTTTTAGGGTACTCCCGGAAACAGATCCAGTGGAGACTGGGTGGGCCTATAGCTTAGAGGATTAGAGCACGTGGCTACAAACCACGATGTCAAGGGTTCGAATCCCTCTATACTCTCCACCTTTGTCAGAATTAACTACCTTGATTTTCTTCCCCATTTGAAGCTTCACATTTGTTTTGAAAATCTTAAATGCGTCCAAAGATTAAGATTTTTTACGAATGAGCTCCATATGACTGTACCCGGAAAAATTATCAATAAAAGTGATGAAGTATTTATAACCACCCATAGCAAGTAGAATAAATGGTCCACATATATCAATATAAATTAACTCCAACAATTATGAGCACCTATTTGTTTTGTTTTTTCTAACCTTGGCGAGTAACTTTTCTTTAATACAATCATTACAGCAGTGAAATCTGAAAAATTAAAATCCTAAAGTACATCATCTTTTACCAACCTGTCCATTAAATCTTTAGAAATATGGCCTAAATGTTTGTGCCATAACATAGAAGATCTCAAATCCATCCTTATACATTTGGAACCAACAACATTATTAAGAGAAGAGGCAAAAGCAACAGTAACAACATCGTTCAACTCAAGTTTATATAAATTTTCACATAAAATTTCATTTCCCACCAAAAAAGAGTCACGGTACAAAGTCAGTTTTTTAGTTCCAAAGAGAAGACTATAACCGAGTCTATCCAAAATGGATATGTAAATCAAATTCCTCCTAATAGAGGGTAAATAAGCAACATCATATAACACCAAAAGATGTCCTGCTTTCAACTGTAGTCTAACTGTCCCAAAAAATTCAACTTTGACTTTGGTATCGTCTCCCATATATACATGTTGCTCAGAACTAGTCGACCTTCTTCGACTTGTCAGTTTCTATAAGGATTTGGTGACGTGAATTATTGCTTCAGTATCTAACGACCAAGTATTTGAGGGCACATCAATAATATTGGACTATAAACAAATCATCACAAGACAATTACCTTTCTTCTCTATATGAGCTTTGAGCTTTCGGAAATCAGCTTTCTTGTGTCTAAAATTTTGACAAAAGTTTCACTTCCTTTTGAAAAACTTATTTTTCTGACTGACAAAAGATGAGCCCACTTGTCCACTTCCTTTAAGACTAACAGCTTTCTTCTTGAAAAGCTTTAGGTCACTTGAGTTATTAGAGGTCACCTTTCTCTTTTGTGAATTGTTGTGGTTTGTCATCATGGAGATGCTTCTTGCCCTTCCCTTTTTCATGTCATCCTCTTCCTTAGAAAGAATAGTAGTCATCTCCTCAACAGTCCATTGCTCTTTCTAAGCATTATAGTTTGATCTATGATAGTTATGAATTGTATAATGTTTTCGGGCTTAATTTGTTATGTATTAAGTGTTAATTTGAGTGATTAGTATGTGTTTAGGTTATAATTATATTACTTTGTGTGTTTAAGTGTTTTTATAGGTTAGTATAAGTCTTTTAGCTTAAATATTATGTTTATGAGGTACCTTGATGTGCTAGTTAGTGTTTCAGGGCCAACAACGAAGAACAAAGAAATTTCGGAGACTTTCGGGCTGAAGCAATGACCCATGATCGTGATAGAAACATGGGAGCCAGCCCACAATCATGGCATATGGGCCACGATCGTGACAGAAGACTATTCCATAGCCCATGATCATGGCCTGATTGCCATGATTGTGACAGAAAGGGTTAGATGCAGGCCACGATCATGGCCTACATTGGGTAGATGCGCAAACAAGAGAAAATGTCAAGTTTTGAGGGATTTTTTAGATCTTTTCGACCCTGTAAAAACCCTAGGGCTGCTCAAGATACAAAAGGTATTTAAAGAATAAGAAGAACACAAGAGAAAGAGCTTTTGCATCAGCCACAATTTCAAATTAGATAGCTTTTTCAAGAGATTGAGAAAGAAACGAAGGAAGAGAAACGTGGAGAAGAAGCCTATGCGAAGTACTTCCCAGAATAGGAGGTTCCCCACTGTTGCTGCCTTCGTCATCCATTCCGAGTATATTTTCAGTGTAGTTTCAATTTTTATGATTGTATAAAATTTGAAATAGCCATAGATGATAGATTTTTTTAAATGTTAATGATTTGTCTAAACTTACCTTTGGGATATTTTGTCTTTGATATTAATGAAATTTGATTGTTGCATTTTTATTGGATTTCTTGTGATTTCAATTCTACACTTGCATAATTTGGTAATAAATTGAGAGGGTGAACTGAGTGAAAAATCATTAGATTGGGCTAACGAGAGCTAGGTAATTTAATAGATTAAGAATTAAATCAAACCGATAAATTTGTGTAAAGAGAGATCTTGAATAGGTTTTTGGTAGTTTTTGGACAATTTAAGATCTAATTTAGGTTTTGGATAAATTGTGAATCCAGATATTGCAATTCTCATAATCTGATTAGGGTTTATAAATTAGGGTTAATGATTATAACTCGAGAGAGAGTAATCAACCCTAGGACGGTCTGGAACTGGTAATCCAATAATTTCATAATCAATTAGGTTTTCATTAAAGTCAGATAAAATTCTCCTTTCTCTTAATTAGTAGTTTTTAGGTTGCTTTGTAATTGGGTGTTGCATCTATTATCTTGTTTATATTTTCGAAATTGATTCTTAGAATTAATTGCGTGATTGAAATACTTTTTTACTTTAGTTTTGTTATTTTTGAGTTATTGCAATTTTTTTCGGCCTTAGATTTTAGGATTAGATTAACCCTCCTCATGGAATCGACATCTTACGTACTATGTGAATGACCCTTACACTTGCAGAATATCGAGGCTAAATTATTAAATCTTTTTAATATCGAAAACTTACGATCAAGTTTTTGACGCGGTTGCTAGGGAGGCAGTTAGTTTAGTTCTTTATTCTAAGGCTTTTTCACTATATTTTGTTTTTTAATAATAAAAAAAATTTGGGTCGTAAAGTATAAACACATCAAGACATTTTAGAGTGAGAATGAGACATCTGAGGAGTTGAATGCTAAGAAGAGATAAAAAGAACGATCATGGAGGATGTATATTAAAGGGAGCAAGGGACTCTAGCAAATTTCAATGAGCCCCAATTTGGTCGAGGAAATCATCATCCTTATATGAACTCGTACACTTCGAGGTGGCAGAATCACCCCGAATTCTATTGGTTCAACAATGCAAGTACTTACATAGGACATCAAGACCTATTTGAATTTCAATATGATGAATCCAATTCATAGGATTCCAAGCTGGATAAAATAATGGATAAGCTCACGGATATGGAAGAGAACCAGAAGAGATTGGAAGAGAAGTTTAAGCAAATAGCAGAAGTTCATACCTCTTCTATTCACAATCTAAAGATTCGAATAGGCCATCTTTCCAAGGAATTTTGTAAGCAAAGTGTGAAAAATTGTCTGCGCAGTGCGAAAAAAATTCAATAGAGCGACGTCAGGCTATCACACTTAGGAATGGGGTAGAGCGAGAAGAACTAGCAAGAAATTAGGCTAAACCCGACCTTATATAAGACAAAGAAATCAAGAAAGAGGATGAAGAAAAGAATGTCAACCCTCCCTTTTATTCACCAGTTCTTGATATACCACATTTGAACGTCAAAAAAAGCTTAGGTAGATGTCCATGAAGAGAACCCTATCTTTGGGATTAATGCTGACCAAGTGACATTTAACATAAATGATGTATTAAAGAATCTGAAGGAGAGTAGCTCATTCAGGATAATTTATGCGTTCAAATCTTCTGATGAGCGAGAGGACGAAGAACAGATGACAACAGACATCGAGTTTGAAGAAGCTATAATAGTCTTTGTTCATGAAGCGGAAGAAGTAGAGCAGATGAAGGTGATTAAGGAAGAAAGAGAGCAACTCACCTTTATATAGATCAAACTATTAGATTTAATGGAAGATTAGGGAGTTTTGTTATTCCCTGTTGACAGTTCACTTGAAAGAAGGACATTGTTGAGCCTAATTGGTTTTCATAATGTTATCAACATCGTCCTATTGATTATATCACAATTTGTAGCTTACTTACAGGCTAAAAACTGATATTAAATGAAAAGGGTAGAAGCAACCCACTTATAATTGATCCCGGCTAAGTTTTCAAGGATAGACCGTCGAGCAACCGATGATAAAAGAAGCGTTGTATGGGAGGCAACCTATGGAAATTAATTTCTTTTGATTGTTTTTAAACGTTTGAATTCTGTAGTTAGGATTATTTTGTTTCCAAATAAAACCGAAAAGGAATAGGACTTTGAGATAAATTGGATGATTGATCAAATCAGTAAAAGAGAGGTGAAAGGGCCACAAAAGAATTAAAAAGTGATTTCGAAAAAAATGTGAAAAGAACAAAAGAGAGAAAAATGAAGAATTGGTGGAAAACTGCAGGCCACAATCGTGACTTGCGATAGGGTAGAAGAGGGGAATTCACATTTGTTAAACAAATTTTTACCATTTTACCCTTCAACCACCTATATATTCATTGCTAACTTCACTTTTTCATTCACTTTCACTTTTACTTTATCTCTCTAGAATTGAAACTTACAAAAGCTCTCACCTCTCTCTAAAAAAAATTCAAACTTCTAAATTTCTTTCAAAATCTACCTATTCACAAGAAATATGTCGCGCATCAAACAATCAGCCAGATGCGAGCAATTATCAGGACGAAGTCAAGTTTTGGGACGAGGGAGAAGAAACAAAGCAACAGACTTTAGAGCACCCTTCCCAATCTACACAAATGAGGAAGGTATTCGTTTCCAACCCCTAAATGCTAGACAAATAGTAGTTCCTAAATATTTTGATTTTGAAACGCTTGATAGGTTAGAATTGTGCGATAGGGTAGAGAATTTAGCTGAACGAATCTAGTGGGACAAATTTATACATTTCCAATTTCTTATTTACCAGGAGCTCACTTTGGAATGTTTTACTTCCCTGTCCTATAAACCTAAGAATCCCAAGAAAATGTGGTTTAGGTTGGAAGGAAGAGCGTATGAATTGAACATAGAAATCATGTGTGATATGTGTAGGTTCCTTAAATCCTCTATTATCGATCAACATGATAATTTTTATCCTTCTCGCTATTGGAATGAACTTACTGGAATAGAGCAATTTCATGCCAAAAATGCTCACAACAACATCATAAAGTCCCACCAGCACTTGTTGCTACACAAATTCATGGTCAGCTAGTTTTTGATAAATCAAAAACCAATAAGTGTTCCACAAAGGAACTCTTTATGTTGTGGTGTATGGACCACAACATTCCAGTGTGCACATCCATATATATGCTAAACGCTATTGTTGCGACTCCGCGTAAGAGGAGCAACAATTTAGGTTTGGGATACCTAGTTCCTACCATTGCTGAATATTATGGCTTAGATTGTAGTGGGTTAACTGTTCATCTCCCTGACTTCCTAAATCATCACCATTTATGGCGGGCTGAAATCCTTAAGTCGCACAACATGGAACTTTGGGATATTATCCAGAAGATACATGTTAAGATTAAGGCTAGTTAGATGAGCTCAAGTTTAGTGCCGCCTCAGCAGGCAGAAGAGGACTCAACCAGTGAAGAGTCTGAGGAAGAAGAAGAGACGGAAGAACAGGAATGGAAGAAAGTTCTAGACACAATTTTTGCAAATAACACGGTGATTATAGATCAACTAGCGGAGAACTCCAAAATGATGAGAGAGATGGCCCGCACTCAACGATGTCAGAGCCGGGATATACGTTGTATTCATCGATATTTTGGGGCTCAGGGCATTCAACTGCCACCTCCGACACCATCTCCATGAGACTTTGTCTAACCCATTTCTTTTTCAAATTAGTCTTCATCTTTATTTTTATTTTTCTTTTTATTTTCGTTTTACTTTAATTTATATTTCTTTTTTCTTATATGCTTGTTTGTTCCCCTTCTCACATTGAGGACAATGTGTTGTTCAAGTGTGGGGGGGGGGGTTATGTGTTTTGCTTTGTATGTGATTTTGCATATTGTATGATAGTTGTTAGGTTGCATTTTGTGAATTGTTTGAATGTGTCAATGGCTTACATGGACTGAAATTAATTTAATTTTGAATATAGTCTATTAGGTTGTGAAGAATTAATAGCTTGTAAAAATAAGTGAATTGGGGTCTTTGGATAAATATACAACTTAATTAGGATTTAGTGTAAATTTTCTACCCTCTAAATTGTCACATTCATTCATAATTTAAGGCCTTTCAACTTAAGTAGCATTACTCATATTTTTCATGGAAATGAGTAGCTAAAATAA
>JAOTAY010020217.1:0-13152 GCA_025629805.1 Erythroxylum baracoense
GAATCCAATTGGTCATTAAACAATTATATATTTATAGGTTGATTACATGTTGAAAATATCTATATGATAAGCTTCTTGAAGACCATTTGTCTTCATTCTCAACTTTTAACAAAGAAGAGGAGAATTAAATAAGTCAAAAGAATGAGCCCAGAAAAGAAGATGATAAAAAAGATTCAGATAGCACACAATTTGCTAGTATTCTATAAGCATACATCGGTAAGATTCTTAAAAGAAAACTAGGGGAGTGATAAAGTAGACAATAAAATTCCATAAATGAACTGAATGTACTCGGAAAAGAACATGGTAAAAATATTCAAAGAATGAGGAAACAAAACACAATTTGGATAGGGAAAGCAATATGGGAAAGGACAGAAAATTCAGTTTCAAAATAGAGCTAACCTGTTCCAGATATTCACAATTCTTAACCAACCCATCTCTAGCAATAGGAAGTGATATGATATATATTACTCAACTATTCGACTGCCTAGAGTTCTTATTTCAGTGTTAAACACTATAAAGATCCTACATTTAAGTTTGACGAAAATACATTAAAGAGATAGAGAGAAGACAAAAATGCCTTCATGAAATATGCTGGAGAAGACGACCACAATGGCTGGAGACGCATCAGCTCGACGAAGAACATGCACACAACGGACGACGGACCAATTTGGAGGAGGGAGAACGATGGAACTATGGAGAAGGAAACAACAATAGGAAGAACGACGGAACTGTGGGGGGTTTTATTAAAATTAATATCAAATTAAATTATAATTATATTATTTTTTATAAATAAATTAAGTCACCCTCGTGCATAAGCACGAGCATGACATTTTCGTCGAGAAGCACGATGGTGAGAATTTTGTTACCGTGACATGTATTATTGATATTAATAAATCAAATTTAACAAAAAGACGTCGTTTTGTACATGGGAGGAGAACATTTTCAGAACACTTTCTGCGACGTTTTATTCAACAAAACGTCACGGTTTCTATTTCGTGACGTTTCATTAATAAAACGTCACAAAAAGTCTTACAAATTCGTGATGTTTTCATAAAACATCGTGAAATATGTAAACTTTTCGTGACGTTTTAAAAACGTCAGGAAAAGTGTTAACAATTTGCGACGTTTTATTCGGTATTAAATTTTTGTAGTGATCGTAAAGAGAGGAGAACCCCAAAAAATTTGGTTTCTCATCTGGAAACAACAATAAGCTTTAGTTGCATGATGTCAGTGAATATTGGTTGCAGTGACGGATGAGCCAGTTCCAATTATACTTTTTCTTTGAAAGCTCTCAACTCATCTAAAATTCTAGAGCAATTTTGGTCTTCATAGTTTTAGGGTCTTAAGTTATCATATCTCTTGAACCATTTTTGAAATCGACTCATCTCAACCATCATACTCACATAAGTATTTGACCTTTAACGATATCTTCGAAACAAATTGAGAAAACTCTGTAACTATTACATAGAAAATTAGGCAAAGAGTGCTAGCTCCCAAAGAGCTTAGGACTATTTATAATAGGTATTGGATATTTTAGTAATTTAATTGAAATTAAATTATAATTTTAATTAAACTTTAATTAGAATTGTACCAATTATACGCCAATAAGATCTAATATCTCATATTGATCCATATTTATTAAATATCTTATATCTAATCATAAAGTTTCTCAAACTTTACAATTAAATACAACTTTATTAATCCTATAATTAAACAAATTATATCTATAAATCAGGATTGACATATAACAACATATCATATGACCACCCAAATATTTAAGAATGTCAAAATAGTTTTGACTAACTTTTTTGAGCATAATTTTTTTCTTATAATTCAATTTTTTCATCATATAATGTTCTAATTACAGATAGAATACGAAATTAATGTTTACTTTATTTGAATCCAATCATAATAGTTCTCCACCATTAACTATTAATTCAATTAATGACATTTATAAACCATTTACAAAACATCATTCTATATTGGTCAAGGATTTTCTGAATTAATACTAATTGAGAATAACGGAATACTCTCCTTAACTACTTTACGGT
The DNA here is from genome assembly GCA_025629805.1 of Erythroxylum baracoense. NCBI lineage: Eukaryota > Viridiplantae > Streptophyta > Magnoliopsida > Malpighiales > Erythroxylaceae > Erythroxylum > Erythroxylum baracoense. The sequence continues at coordinate 2,052 of JAOTAY010020217.1, forward strand.
GATGGACCTTATATTAATCATTCAACTACCTTTATATAGTTCATGCTATATCCAACGACAATGGTTAGAATAGATCATAAGTAGTATTAAAACATAACAATTCTTATGCAAGATAACTTTCAAAATCTCAAGTCAAATGATCACTTATACAATCATCATAACGAGAATTAAAATTAAAATATTGAGGTATTATTAAAGGTTACCATTAAAAATTGCTATAAGTGGATGTAAAAGTTTAAGATGATGGATAGAGAAAAGAAATATGTATAAGAAAATTAAGTTGATTATTTTTCAGGTTTGCCATCATTCATGAGTTTAATGCCATCATTTATGAGTTTAAGTGAAACTTTCTATGTTTTTTGATATTTATGTTTGTCGTTGATTAAAGGAATTTATTGTTTTAGTTAAATATTTAAACTAATTGATTTTTATTATAGAATCAGAAGACTTAGGGTAGAAAACCAAGTAAAGGCACATCAATTTTAAATCTAAAATCCATTATAAGATTTTAGATATGCAATTTGAATATAATTATGAGCATGATATTTAATAACCCTCTTTATTTCACTTCATTTGTGATTATGGCTCTCATATTGAGACCAATCAAGCAAATGATGTGTAGAATTATCAAAATCTAGTATGTATCCAACACATAAATATTCACTTACAAAATTATAGGTCAAATGGAAATTTTTGGTACTATACAACAGTCAAAAGGATAATAATCAATTTTTGTTTATGAAAAGCAAAAGAAACATGTTCTAGATAAGATTCGGCCTTGTCAATTCATCCAAAGGATAGATTAAAACACCCATGTTCATTAATATAACACATTATTTTACATATTTACATGTACAGATCAGCTTAGCTATAAGAACATAGGCATTGTGCTCCAAAAGTATTTCTTATTATATAACTATTTCTTTGTTCCCATTTTACAATATAAGGCACCTGTGTAAGATATAGCTATAGGATAGACCAAAATATTCAATTCAATAACTTTACATAGTACTTCCTGAAACTTTTTATTTTTTTCCTCTTCAGCCTCACATTTGATTCATCTTAACAAAAATGGCAACACATAATCAAAGGATAACTCAATTGCCAAAATTGATTTAAGAAATATAAATCTTTGTGATTTTCAATACCTATAACCTTTATCGAGTTATAACTCACCATATAACTGGTGGTTGAGGTTCTTCACCTCACAATGTCTCATATATGTGGGTTGGTCTCTTTCTTTTACTTAGCTTTGATATAGGTGGTCGACTTGAAGGATTAATAATAGAACAATTTACTTGGACATCACATATAGACAAAATTTGAGAAAATGAAAACAAATAATGTTTAAGGTTAAAGACATATAAGAAAAATACAAATAAATGATGTGTTAACTTAGATATGTGTTTGTTAAAACTTGTTGCGCATACCTTTCATTAGACATATACGTTTGTTGTGTCTTTGTTGGAAGTATGGTTGATAGGTCATTTTCATACCTCTCCTTGACATCTTGCTACTTTTATTAATATTCTCCCAATCCTCCTTTCTCTTATTCTTTTTTAGTCTGCCTGACGTTTTTTGAAATATAGGTGGTAATGGTGGTTCATGTTTAGTTTTTGGTTAAAATTTATCTCTTTAAACTGGCTCCGTCTTATATTGATACCATTTAGATACTTGTCCTTTATAAACCAATGAGATATATATTTTGTAGGCTCTTCATTATTGTACTCGATAGCAATAATGGCATATGAACATAAGATTCCTGGCACATCCTAGCTTTTACAACTACATGTCTTATTCCTCAAGTTGACAATATACTTAACTCTTTTATATATTACTTGAAATCACTAGCACCATTACTCAGTTTATAATCAATGCTTAACTCCGCACTAATTCTCAATTTGTTCTTTATTCTTGTATCAATGTCATCTCTTCATTTACTTTTCATGTTCTTATTTTTAAACATTGCTTCATCATAAGCACCTTAATTTCCTCAAGAATGGTGGTTATTTTTTAGTCCAGGTTAATTTCCTCAAGCATGGTGGTTATTTTTTAGTCCAGGCTTCATTTATACTTACATTAAATGCTTCAAAAGATTATTATCCGTAATATAATACTTGAATGGAGTGTTGAAATATTCTCTTGACCATTTTTCCTTTAGAATCCTTAGTAGATCTATATAAGCATTTTTTGACTCCTATTCTAACTCCTTCAAATAAAAAGAGTCAAGTTCATAAGATGAATTACATTATTGCCAAAATAACCTTTCCAATTTAAGTCCCTTATAGCTCTTCTTTCTCCAATTAATAAACATTTATCTTGCACAAACCTTACTTCAGCCCACGGGAGCTGCCTATCAAGTGCCTCCATAAGACCTTACATAAATTTAATTGAAAAAATTTAGTAAATAAGTAATAAGAGTAAATATATGTTACTAAAGCATATCAAGTTTATAGTATAACTTTTGTTGATTAGAAATCACTTCCCATCCACCTCCATCTTCTACATCCAATTCTTTCTTTAATAACACTAAAAACCAATTGCAAGTTTCTATCCTTTCAGTATGAATTGTAGCCTATGCCACAAGAAACATCCTATTATTGATATTTCTTCCAATCGTTGTTAATGACTCACTTTTTTACAATTATTTAAGAAATCAACCATTTTTTCCTATCAACTTTGTATATCCAGCTAAGAAGCTCTTCTTACAACATTAGAAAAGCACATACATCTTATCAAATGATGGCTATAAATCATCTCCCAATGATGGCCTTTTAACAACCAATTCAATTCTCAAACTAGGATTTGAACTCAAAATTTCTTCCCAATAATCCCACAACTAGTTATATTCTGCCCTTACACCTCCTTGCATTTCCCCAATCACCAACTTTCTAGCCCTATAATAAACAATGTAACCAACATCGACTCTCAGATATTTATTTATAAACTTCCTTAAGTTTATTAGCTTTAATGCAATGAGTCCCCAAAAGTCTTTGAATTAATTATTAGTAAGCCACTTTAAACCCATAATTTTGTTACTAATTGCGTATGGACTTATGTTCATAAACTCTTACTTACCTACATATATAAGTAATCAATCCATAACATAATGAAGCCTAAATTTAAAATTACTAAAAATTGAGAATATTTACTTAAAAACTATTTAAATCTTTCAACAAGCTCGTTGAAATATACCATTTGTAGTACTTACAAGCAAATTTGGCTCTCACAAATTTTTTGATGTTCTTTATAAAAATAAACTCCTTTCATCAATATCCAACTTGTGAAATGCTTCACTAAATTGGTTAGAATCATCAAACAAATACCAAGCTTATTCTCATTCTTTTTCTTATGAGGGTTGAATCTATAAAAGTTTGATTTATGTCTTAATCCATTATCCACATCTAAACCACCAACTTCAAAGCTGCAATTTTCATATGATTCAAAGTAATATGTCATAATTTCATTCCCTTCATTATTATCTGTATCAGTTGCAACATTTTCTTCTGTAGCTTTCCCTTTTACATGTTGGAAATATTGTTCTTAATTTTTTCTTTAAATGTCCCCTTTTAAATTAAAAGGTTATGTTCGTAGACAATTATAACTCTTCATCATCCAAATCTAAATAAAAATCCTCTCTAATCCTTACATTAATAAATAAATTATCTTTTTATTCATTTGGATTAAATTTAATCCCACTTAGACCTACATCTTCTTGTTCAACTACATTTTCGTTTGTAGATTGCGTAACAGTGGTCTGAGAGACATTGATAAGGATATCATATGCAATCCTAATAATAACCTCCACCTCAACATAATCGTCAAAAGATTATTCTAAATGTGAAAAATTGAATCCATGATCAACATAGATTTCTATCACCTTATATTCTGCAATTAACTTACATATCATCATCACATAAGCATCACTTTTATCCACCTTTATTAACCCATTTTTTATCCTAGCACCCTATATATAATCTTATTTGTTTTTAAACCTTTATTATCCTCTGTAAGCATCCTCTCAAGGTTCTAATAACAAAACTTATCAATTTCAATGCCCTAACATTCAACATTTTTACCCACATCTTTAACATCTTCTTTATAGATAAAATTCCCACCACAAAACATAGTCAATTTTCCATCCCAACCATCCATCTCTGTTTACCTACATGTAAAATTTGTTAGCATACTTGAAATATCACAGTTTGGTGAATAATATAATTGAAATAATTGGAGAATAACATAATTGGAATAGCATAATTGGAATATCTCATTCTTTTCAAACTTCACATGTGGTATCAACACAAATTAAGAATTATAAGTCAATATATTGAGAATTAATTGAATAGCTAAAAACAAATTTCAAATTTCAACATTATTTTTACACGAATTATTAAGTATTAGTCAAAGCAATTTAGGAGTTGGTGATGCTAAAATAGTATGGAGACATCTAATTTATTAGTTTGATTTTATTAAGAACACACGAGCAATACTCTTTTAGAATCGCGGAGAAACGTGACATACATAACCCTGGTGTGGTGTTACTAGAAGTCTTAAACACGTAAAAACCCTATCCATAACTAGATTTTGGAAGGTGCCCACATTGTCACCTAGATTAGCAAGGAATTTAGAGAAAGGAAAAGAGAACTAATAACAATTTTAGATTAATAACTTCTCTTATGTTCAGGTACATAGCTCTAGGAAATGCTTCAAGTACTTGGGGTGACCATTCTATGTGTCAACACTTCACTAGAGTAAAGACCAATAATGAAGGACATAATTGCAATGTTAAGATTATGAGAGTATTAGTAAATCAGCAAATTGTACATATATCATCATTTATTGCACCCCATTTGGTAGGCAAATAATTAATTGCTTTATATTAACAATATCAATACTTTGGTAATGAATAAGTAGGTAAGCAATTTAAACATCAACAACTAGGTGTACAGTGTATAATATTTAATAATATTTAATTAAATTAATGATTGATTTAGAAAATGAGCAGGATATATATAGAATTTTACAAACTGAAATAAGTTGAGATATTCCTAGATTATAACTAACAAAATAGATAGTGGTGATGACTAAGTAAAGGAACACTTGGTCTCTTTCTACACTAAAGAAATGATCCATGCCTAAAGAATCGGTCTAACATGCCCCTACAAGATTGTGCATCCATCGTGGATGTCACTCTTGGACCTGTGTAACAAAAATTGCTTTTGATGTAGCTTTTGCAAGAGAGTCAGTAAGTTGGTCACTTTTATAGACATGAGAAACTCTTAATCATTGTTGTAGACTTGATTTCTCATAAAATGAAAGTCTAGTGCGAAGTGTTTCATATTGGAGTGGAAGACAAGATTGCGACATATACAAGTGACATTAATGTTGTCGCAGTAGATGGTTAAGTTAAAGAGACAGGTTGATGGAGTTCTTGCAAAAGTTTAGTAATTCAACTGAGTTCAATAGTGGTGCCTATAATGGCTCTACATTCGGCTTCGTTTGAACTTTAAGCAATGATTTTCTGTGTTTTAGAAGACTAGCTAATAGGGGAGCTTCCAATAAAGAAAACATAAGTAGAAGTGGACGTAAGATCATCAGAAATGCCAGCCCAGTTAGAATTTAAGAATGCATGTAAAGATGTGTTTGTAGTTTTTCTGAGGTGGATTCCATAATGTAAGGTGCCTTTGAGATAGTAGAGGATTTGTTTGACGGCTATCCAATGTGTGGTAGAGGGGTTATGCATAAATTGGGATAGTTTATTTATAGGGAAAGAAATATCAGGTCGAGTAAGGGACAAGTACTAAAGTGAGCCAAGAATTTGTCAAAATTATGTTGCATCTATTTTGGGAGTGCCATCATGTAGTGGTTTTGTTAGACATGGGAGTTGTCACTAGTTTGACATCAATCATATGTGCTTTGGAAAGGATGCCATTGATGTACTTGTGTTAAGACAAGAAGAGTCCCTGGGATGGTCTTTTAGCTTCGATCTCTAGGAAGTAGTGAAGAGGGCTAAGGTCTTTTAAAGAGAATCTAGAAGAGAGGGTTATAATAAATTGCTGGACTATGTGGGGGTTATTGTCGGTGATAATAATATCATGACATAGACTAGCAAATAGATGAGGACAGAATCATTATGAAAGATGAACAAGGAGTTATCAGAGACTGAATTATGAAACTTTTTTGATGAAGATAGGATAGTAATTTATAATACCAGGCTCTTGGAGCTTGGCGTAGACCGTAGATGGCATTGTTTAACTGACACACATGTCTAGAATATTCTTTATTTTGAAAACAACGAGGTTGCTGAATAAAAATAGTTTCAGTTAATATACCTTGGAGGAATGCATTGTTAAAGTCGAGTTGATATAATTCCCAACCACAATTAACAGCCAAACTGAGAATTGTACGAATTGTGGTTAGTTTAACAACAAGACTGAATGTTTCGGTGAAGTCAACACATGGGCATTGGTAAAAGCCCTTGGCAACAAGGTGAGCTTTATAACGAGATATAAAACCATATAGGCTGGTTTTGATTATGAAAATCCACTTGCAAAAAACGATATTTTGGGTAGTGGGAGGAACAAGTTTCCAGGTGTTATTTATGATAAGTGCATTATATTTCACGTTAAAGCATCACGTTATTGAGGATGTTGAAGAGCTTGTTTAACTGTGGTGGGTTTAAATAAAATGGAGGGCTGCTTTGAGGTGTGTAGTTTAAGTATTTGGCAAGGCCTCAAATTTCTTATTTTGGAGCTAGTGATAATGACACAAGAGGATTGATAAGGAAGTGTAATTGTAGTAAATTGTAGAGAGATGGGTACATGATGTAAAGGTAATGAGGTTTGATCATTGGTTAGTGGGGGGTTGTTAGTAAGGGTAAGAGATTTAATAAAGGGAGGAAAAGGTGATGTATTTGTTTGTTGTAGGGAACTAAGATTGGGCAAGATTGATTTTTGTGGTTGTGAGTTAGTGGTTGTTTGAATGATGGGTACTGTTGGTAACATGTCAGGTGAGAGAACTAGAAGGAGAATGAGGGTTAAGGGCTGGAGATGGATCCTTAGGTATAGGTGTCAATGTAGGATACCATGTGGACAATTATTGGTGAGGTGGTTGTGTAGTACTTGTTTGTGAGGATTTAAAGGGAAACATTTGTTTATAGAATATTACATGCCTTGATATTGTTAGAGTAGTGCTTTAAAGGAAATCATCTTTAGCATTTTTGTACAAACTTTATTTTAATTAATAAAGCAAAAGGCAATTTTTATTAATTTGATATTCGTTTATATATAAATTAATATCGATCTTAAATCGAATTAATAAAGTCCATGATACAAAACATAGTATGAAGGAAATCATGATGAGATCATGATAATGAGATTCCTATCGTGTACAATTATGTTAGTATCTAAATAATCTATAGTAATAGGATTAATAAGTTAGGACATTAATAATCCAGATAGACTAACGCATGTTATACTCCTTGATTTGATCAAGAAGTGGATCTCACAAATTGTAACTATGAGATGTTTAGAGTTAACATGTAGATGCTTACTAAGAGTAGTAAGTACATTAGATGACCCACTATGAGCTTGTCATATGGACGATCTATCAAATGTCAATGATCAATCTCTTCATAGCAATAGTGCAAATATCCTTAGACTTGAGGTACTCAAGGATATCTTGGATACTAATCCTGTGCTTTGACATCATTCCTTATTACCTCAAGACGAGGTTGCTTTTAGGATGGTGATTGGGTACAACTATTAGTATTTGAAGGTAATTGGGTAGCCAATAAAGGGAAAACCACTCTTGATAGAAGGAGATGATACCCATAGCCTCTTGTCGGGGTCATTACTCAGGAGTCTCTGGCCAGAGCAATTATGTGTTATGAAGAGAGTCTTCAAAGATACATAGAGTAATGAGATCCCAGGATAAGAACTAATATCCATTGGACTAGATATGATGTATTCAGTCTAGTGAGAGTTGACATATAGCCCATACTCTGAACCAAGTGAGGTATAGTATGGTGAAAGGATGAATTGCACGATAATTGTCTATGGAAACGAATTACAAGGTAATTGTCTATGCTGGCTAGTTCCTACTAATTAATAATTAATTCCTACAAATTAGTTTATGGAATTTTTATTAGGCACATTTATAATGTGTATAAGATTCGAGAATTTTTCTAGAATTAATTGAATTTGATTCAATTAATAAATTAAGTCAAAGTCAACATTAGTCAGTTTTTTGAAAGCTAGTAGAGTTGAATTAATTAATGACTTTTTATGAGATAACAAATGTATTATTTTGATAGTAGTAGCATGGTTAGTGCATGTGCTTGAAATTAGGGTTTCAAAAATTTTCCAAACATCGAATCGGTCCTTTTAGTGTCTAGTAGGTTAACTTATTTATCTTGATGATTTTTGCCGTCAAGATAATTTTGGCTTATGCCGAAATTATTTAGATAAATTTGAGATGACCTAGGGATATTATGGATGACTAATTGATGTACAGGAATTTTGGAAACCTTAGGGATTAATTTAGAATTAATCAAGTAGAGCATAGCATTTCTAGTGTGACTAGAAAAAGGCATAAATACTAGAATTAAAGGTTTCAATTTGGACATCAAAATAATTGAATTTTAGGGTTCCTAATTGAATCACATTCATAACTCGAATTAGCCAAAACTAACTCTAGTACCCAATTCAGTTCAAGAGTTGAATCGAATTATAAACTTTTGATGCATAGTCAAGTCATAACCTTAATTCTCCTTTGTGTGATACATGCATTAGATACATTTTAAGGGTGGTTATGGATATAGGCTCAATTTAATTGAGTTGTCCATAGTCTGAATATATATATCTATATATATGTGTGTGTGTGTGTGTGTGATATATATATATATATATATATATCACAATATCATCCAAGTATTGATGAGACCAAAGAAAAAATCCCTCAACCGGAATATTAGGACTTACACCTTCCATTGATATGGCAAGAACCAGAGTTCTTTTAAAGTTGGGTTGTTGGACAAACCCAAGCCCGCTCTACATGAATATGTTTAAACAATGGAAATTAGATTTCTAGATTAATGGGTTAGTCCTAACTGGAAGCATTGATTTGTTGGGCAAACCTAAGGTCAATGTGGATAGAGGCGAAGTTGGGTTATATACATGGGATGTAAACAAATCAAGAGTTGATAACCCAATGAGTGCGCTAAATCAACAATTGATGGCACAAGTCGATAGTTGCATAATTAAATGTAATTGGTATGGATGATACCTACCGACTGACCTAAGGTGGCTTGTTGGGCAAACCCAAGGTGATTCTTGATGACAGCAGATATCCACCCATTAAGAAAACTATAAGTTTTCTCAAATTCGTGGTGAGGGCTATAGATTTGAATAAGAATAGTGGGAATGCATGTGATTAAAGTCCTTATCGATATGCATTAGTGTAAATTTTAACACATTCTCTTGTTCTTCTAGGTTATTGAATTGCCATAATGTCTTCATCAAGTGTGAACCTACACTCTCTATTAGACTCCAACAAACTCACATGACCTAACTTCTTGGATTGGCTACGGAATTTAAGAATTGTTCTCAAATATGAAAAACTAGTATATGTCCTAGATGAACCACTTCCTGATCCTATTGCGACTGATGCATCTGATGAGGATTAGAAAGCTTACAAGAAGCTAATAGATGATAGTGAGCTGGCTAACCATATAATGCTGGCCTCTATGTCACCATAATTGCAAATGCAGCATGAGGCTATGGATGCTCATTCCATAGTTTACCATCTAAGGGAACTGTTTGATGAGCAAGCTCGATTTAAAAGCTTCGAGACCTTAAGGTTGCTTTTCCGCTCTAAGATGGCTAAGAGATCATCTTCAGTGTAGTATGCGCTGAAGGTGTATGGATACATAGAGATGTTAGGCTGTTTGGGTTTCGTAATGGATAATGAATTAAGTATAAACTTAATTATGATTGGTTTAACAAATAGTTATTTTCAATTCATGCTTAACTATCGGATGAACTAAATATCCACAACGATACCTATGCTGATTAATCTGCTCAAAGTAGCTGAGCAAACTGTCATGAAAGACAGTAAGGTTGTGATACTGGTGTACTCTACTTCTAGTTCTCGAAAGAAGAACCAAAAGAGGAAGAAGAAGTCCAAGAAGCTAGTGGGAGGTGTAGCTAAGAAGAAAGCGAAGGAGAAAACATCAAAGGGGATATGCTTCCATTGCAACTAGGAAGGTCATTGGAAGAGGAACTGCAAAGCTTATCTGGAGTCGTTAAACCAAAAGAAGGCGTTAGATGCCCTACCATCTGCACCAGGTATATTATTTGTCATTGAGGTTAATACTATTTCTGATTATAACATTTGGGTATTAGATACCGGATGTGGCTCACACATATTTGTTAATATGCAGGACCTTAGGGATAGTAGACCACTCAAAAAAGGAGAGATGGACCTACATGTGGGAAATGGAGGAAGAGTTACTACATTAACCGTAGGAACATATGTTTTATATCTTCCTAGTGGGCTAGAGTTAATTTTAGATAATTGCTATTATGTACCCGTTGTGACAAAGAACATTGTATCTGTTTCATGTCTTAACAAAACGAGATTTCATTTAATTTTTTCAAGTAATGGTTGTTCAATTAAGTTGAATGAAATCTTGTATGGCACTGCTACATTATGCAATCGTATTTATATATTAGATATGTGTAATCCAATTTTAAATATCAATGACAATAAAAGACAAAAACCAGATAACTGAAAATCATCTTACTTATGGCATTTTTGACTTCACCATATATATGAGAAATGCATGATTAAGCTACACAAGAGTGATAGCTTAGGGCCATTTGATTATGAATTGTATGATATATGTGAATCTTGCTTGTTAAGCAAGATGAATAAATTATCTTTTAAAGGAAAAGGTGAACGAGTGAATGGGTTATTAGACCTAATACATTCTGATGTATGTGGTCCGATGTCCATTCTTGCCAGAGGTGGTTTTATGTACTTCATTACCTTTATTGATGATTATTCACGATATGGGTATGTGTATCTAATGAGATAC
>JAOTAY010020218.1:0-13150 GCA_025629805.1 Erythroxylum baracoense
CTATATTATGTGGTACAACATGGATACCACATTAATATAATAACCAGGAACCTCATATGGTTGACATGTATGACATTTACATAATGGGCATTGTACAACCAAACAAGGTAATGTGTCCCATTGGGTACAATGACTGGCATCCATTAGTGGTTATAATTGTATACTGGTTGTTATACATGTACTAGGTAAGTTAGTATGAATATGTATATGTATTTAACGTGCTCATACCAATATAATACCCAAAACTCCTATCGTGTGCCCACTATCAGTCATACCAATAACATCATAATTGCAATAAGTATATACCCATATCATATATCCTGTCAAGATGTATTATAGTATTGTTGATATTATACTATAATATACATTAGGTCATATATTGGCTACCACAGTGTTACAATGGTATGATATGGGTATACTTATGGTTTATCTAAGTAGTAAGTTGCAAGAACTGATACCCTATATATCAACACATTTATGATATATATGTGCCTCACACCATTAAATTGTAATTACTATGAGTATGCATCATAGTATATAATTCCATAACAGAGGTATGAACTAATTGATAGTGTACATACACACTATGATACATGGAGGTTATCATACTGAGACACGTCACAAAGGGCCTACCTATGATACCACTATGTTATATGGATTAGTGGGAGTGTTAGAATGGGTTGTGTCATTCCAATTAGAGAATACTTATACAATTATCCTTTAAGTAACAAGGAATGGATAGACCACTATATAAGCAATAATATGATGGGCGTATGATGGGCAGTAATGAAAACAGTCCTATAATGTAGTGTATAAATGGTTACAGGATTGATTATGCACATATTGAGGTCAACTTGCCAGGTGCATATACCTCACGTACAATGGGTTATCAATTGTAAATAATTAAATGTCTAACATATGCATGCTTGTCTACTACATGTATATGTCCAACTCTTTAAATGATTATAACTATGACATACATGTACACAAGACACTATGCAATGAGTATGTATTGGCATAATATTATACATTGCACCTGGTACACATGTAGACAAGCTATGGTTGACCTATGGGTAATATATGACCATAATGGGACTGGAAGCCTAATCTTAGGTATGATGCATAATACCAGATATGTACTTAATCACACCTATAATCACTATGTTGGTATTTAATACACCCTAATACATGTATCACAATGTCTCTTTGTAAACATTGTGATATATTATAGGGTTATATACCTTTGTATGATATAGTTTATGTACACCTGATAGTGTACAAGCCAAATGAGATACTTGCTTAACATAGGCCAAATATGTCATACTTGTATATAATGCAAAACATCTATATGTATTATGTCTATTTGTACTAATAATATATACATACATATATTATGTTACCCATAATAGTTAATGCAGAAGGTTACCTAATTCCATATGGTAGGTTTGTACATATCGTTATGTACTAACCTACCATATGATATTTAATTTTAGTACCAAGTAATGACTTAGTTACGGCATACAGACAAGGGGGCCTACTATTACAACACCATAGATTGTAAATTAATAACAACCAACCTATGTATGATATATGTAAATGTACTATGACATAATGGTATGTGGCATATGATACAAATAACATTCTTTGGCTACCCGATGTACATGTTGGACATAAAGGGTATAGGACTTAGTTATAGGATACCACATGCCACATACCATTATGTCATGGTTACAATATCACTGTATATGGAAGGTTGCATGGTATAATACATACAGGTTTGTGGTAACATTCATAGGTTAGTATCCATTCCATGTATATCATATATTGTAGCGCATGTATCAAAGATACATAGTTTTCCCAGACACATATGTAACAAATGGATGACTATCCTACTATATACGCCTGTGTCGTATTAATTGATGGGTTAATACATCTTGCCAACATACCATGGTTCGTTACTAATAGTTACTATTAGTTGTATTGGGTGATTGTAGTGTAACCACTCATATTGTTACCACATTAATTATCCATCCTAAGGTATCATCCATATTTCACAATACCATAGTCTGTATACTGTAGGTGTTATGGTACTTTTGTCATAACATGACTAATACCACCTATGCCTGTTATACCATAGTATATAATCCATCCTAAGGTATCACCCACATTGTAACTATAAAGTCAGTTATACCATACTTCACAATACCATAATCTGCACCCTGTAGGTGTTATGGTACTTTTGTCATAACATGACTAATACCACCTATGCCTGTTATATAACTAACTACCATAGTTTATATACCTTTGTATGATATAGTTATGTTAACCTAACTACATACCACCCTAGCTATGTTACGACATATAATGGGTATATATAACTTATATCATCTACATATTCATATAGGTGATATATGTCTTGGTACATTGTGTCATATAAAATTGGTATATGTTATAGGTACAACTGCAACATGATATATTGGAGAGGTTATATAGTGCTAACCCTCAGTATAAATAGTGCCTATAGTATATACCCACACTGCTATGACTATGTAATAGGTTTACATGTGGGATGGACATGTAACCCCAACACATATATATTGATACCATATTAGTATCAATATATGCAAGACATGCACACAATGTAACATATACCATACATAATAGTTACCATACATATTTATAATGTATAGTAAGGATACTATGGCAGTTACCACATATATTAGACATATATAGTGTAATATTATTATACTATGGTGCATATACATGATTAACATTATATGTAACCATCCTAGTTGTGTGACCTAATGTAACATATACCAATGCCATCTAATACAGCTACTAATGTATACCAATGCCATCTAATACAGCTACTAATGTATACCAATGCCATCTAACATTATATCAGCATTGGTATACATTATCTTGATGTGATAAATTCATAGATATGTTTCTTAATATCCATTCCCTCATATGTACCACAAATGAAGGAATATAAATACCAAATGACTATATATAAGAGCCTGACACAATATTATCATAAAAATATTGGGGAGTAGACGAAACATAATATTATAGTATGTGGGTTATTGCATAGTGTATGACCAGTCCAAACATTTACACAATCATATGATGTACCATACCTACTTAGTAGTTGGAGGTTATTACCATATAATACATCCTAGTCTCCCCATATATTCATATGTACCAAAGTACATATGATACTATATACTGTATCATACATTTATGGCCCATGCCAATAATTATAAACAAGATATGTTTATAACATTATGGATAACTAGTACATATGAGTGCAATATGTTATATCAGTGCAATTTATATTATTTACATGTATGTACTAATTGAATATGAGTAGGTACTAGGTACTAGGTAGTATGTCAATGTCTTTAGTATATATCAAATACCTATACTATTATGCTAGTATATATGTGATGTATACCTTTACTAAATTATTATACTGAGGGTTAGCCAGTTGGGTTATAGTATGTACCTATTAGTGGATAAAGCATGGCAATTGTTACTATGTGATATCACTGTGGCCATGACACATTGTCTAATAATAACTGGATCATGGTATTTAGTGGTCATCACTAATGAGGGTCATTAGGGGTAGTTACAACCTAATATGAGTAATACATCTATATTAGGTAACTAGATATACCATGGTACTGTGTTGATATAACACTCATATATGGATGTGAAGTATGTAATCATAATACTTAACCATATATGGCAGTACACTATTTGGATGGTTAGGTGTAATAGTAGGTACACCTCTTTGATATCATAAACTACCATACCAAGTCAGTATTATACACAATCCACCCATGTATAATGTATGCATGTATAGACCATTACATGCACATACTTAGTGTTATGAATTAATACTAAGTATATGTATGGTATGTACTCAGGATACATAGGTATCACGGTTAACATTCATCACTAACCTATAACATAACAAGTGGTACACCATAATGTTGACTTGGGCACTTTGGATAATAAGTTTGCTAGTACCTTATTATGGGCCATAGGTTGCTATACTCATAACCTACATTAGTATCCTAGTTGGGTAACATTATATAATACTTATGGATAACTTATAACATCAGAATGGACTAACATCTTGGAGCACCAAGAAGGAACATTCCATAATATACACCATGATAGTTTAACTTGTGAATAGTATACCCATATACCATATGCCTGGACTGGGTATAATACATCTCTCACATTACCAGTGAGTACACCACATGCATATAAACCATTTAGGTTCATCACTATATATTGGTATATTGATACATACATCAAAGAGTGGCGGTCATCAATACTATATTCTTACTATATAATAGTAAGAATATAGTATTGATGACCGCGTAAGAATATAGTATGTGTATTATATAATGTGATTGGTGTCCATCAATAACTGGTATTATCACCTGAAATATAGTAAGAATATAGTATTGATGACCGCGTAAGAATATAGTATGTGTGTTATATAAATGTGCTTGATGTCCATCAATAACTGGTATTATCACCATGTTTTAGGTTACATGTACTGGAGATATCCACACATGCTTATAAGGAGGGTTATAACTACCCACATGTATTTATATTGGGCAATTATAACAATATTATTCCTTCACACTGGTAACTATTATAAATAAGTTGATAGTATCACCAGGTGCAATGTATAATACTATATGGTTTGACCAGATGACATTGTAGTTATCATGTATGTACCATATAGTCTACTAGCATGCATAAATGATATGATCAATCATATCATGTATATACCCTATAGTCCATGAATAGGGTACATACATGATATGATTGATCATATCATTTATGTATGCTAGTATTACTTAATGTTTAGATTAACGTAGTTAAGGGTACATATTATCCTATGTGGGATGGGCAATACCAGGTATCCACTAATGTACCATTATATACCATTCCATATCCAAGTAACAATGGGTATATATATATATATATATATATAGTCCATAACATACTCAAAGTTACTAGTCATATAAATATAGACAACATTGTATACTTTTGTCTTACATATAATGCCATTAATAGGTATGACACATTACAACATGACATTATTAAGACATCTACATGTGTAATCGTATGGTACACATGGATGGTAACACACCATACAAAAGTTAAATATCTAAGATTATAGTGGATATTTGGAATGTATTACAAACCATACATTAGTATGGAGGTATCTAATTGTATGACCGTCTATATACTAGTAATAGGATGGTAGGTCAATACCTTTGTGGTTACTAGTGGTGGCCTAAGTATTCAATATGCAGGTTGAATATTGAATACATAGGTAACTATAAGAATCAATTATAACTGATGCCCATTTATGGTTCTATCGATGCAAATATATTTGTGTACATGCATCACCTACTGGGTGCCAGGTTAGGTATGCTATAACTATGTAATAATGTGGTACGACCTCACAATCAAGTAGTAACCTATATATTATGGTACAATAATGGTATAACTATAATTGGCAATATGGGTCCTAAATATGGTACCATGATGTATGGTTAAGAGTACATATGGTTTTATTATAATTACCCTATTCAGTTATCATATAGTACATTATGGGTACCCATATGTGACCATGTACTTAAATAAGTCATGTGTGGATAACATGACTTAAAAATTAGAAATGTTGTTCTTTATGGCCACATGGTATATACAAAACAGTATCCTAAGTCAAATGTTATAGGTGTAATACTATATGGCATGCAAACATCCAAGGATAGCCATTACTAGTCCCTCACTTGTGTTATATGGTGATATCTTATACATCTGACTCAGGATATATAAACCTTAATGATTGTACATATGGTATAATATAGCATGGGTCTATAACTGTCCTATACATAATTTGTTAACATAGTTTCATCCACATGGTATTATAGAACCATGTGTTAGGGAGTAAAATACCATAGGCTAACCCTAATAATCCAATGTATACAAAGTTCATTGGATAGTGGGATACAAATAAGGGAACTAATTATGTACCTCATCTACATACCATAGTTATCTACCGACATGAGTGTTATAGGGAATACCCACCATATATGGCATAGGGTTGTCTCATACAATTATGTTATAATATTGGTAAATATTATTCGTGGGTACTATTGAAGATGGGTATTGTCATATGACATCTCTTATGTTATATAGGTTGCCACTAGACACTCATGTGACCAATATATAGTATAAGGATACATAGGTATCATGGGTATGGCATTGTCCATACCTATTAATATGTTAGTTTTATTTTTTTGATCATCCATATCACTAACAAATGTGACATTAACCATGTTAATGAGCAGTAGTGTAAGTGCAAGGTACCCTGTAAAACTTTATTATGTCCTACTATATGTTAGGTGTGGATATACCTTGCATGGGTAAGTAGATATTATGGAGGTATTATGTGAGACATCTAGCATGAAACAATACTATCCTTATAGTATGAATAGAGTGTTATCATATAAAACACTAGCATATGATGAGGACATGGTATGTTATATACTTGCCTGTATTATACCAAACATACGGATTTATTGCACCTACATATTGTGTAATTATGGGGACTATGGTATACTCAGACTAATATAACCTTATGTATGGTAAACTCATCACAATGATATAATTCTATATGCATAGGTTGTTATATACACAAAATAACCTATGCATATGGTATAGATGTCAGAGACCTATTCATCAAACTAGTTACCATGATGGATCCAACCATCAAGCAGGTATGTAACATTATAAAATGTTAATGTTACTTCATGTCATGGTATTAATACCAACCCACCTGCTATCAATGATCTAACCCTGAGTCTATGTCAGTGATATGTATGAATTAGGACATAATGATTGGTGGGTATAGTATGTATGCAATACTATACAATGCATGACACATTATTACAACCTTAGGTATTGTACACTGGGAAATAATAATTATTGTATAATTATGTAACATAGAGTTATAATGACATCCAACTGAGTATAGATGATGTAATATTATTGGTATGTGCTATGTATATTAGTACATAATAATTATGTCATTATCATTAGGTAGATGCATATCTTGTATTAATCATATATTGCCCATATTATACCAAACATATCGATTTATTGCACCTCCATATTGTTTAATTATGAGGACTATGGTATACTCAAACTAATATAACCATATGTATGGTAAACTCATCACAATGATATTTATAAGACTATATTTAGATTGTCTTCCAATGTTGATATACATACCTATATTGATACCAAAGTGGGTATGACCATGACATACCATATAAAACAGGCCTTATTAGCATAACCCACTAACAATGGATTTGGATATAACAAGCCCATCATCACTTGCCATCCATATAATTATCAACCACCATGTTGTACCATAAGTCTTATTCATAACCAAATAATAAGTTCAAACTATCTTTGACAATTATGTAACTGTACAGGTTATTACTTATGGATGGTACATATCAGATGCCATCCGCAACCATATAATACACTATACAGACCCTATGGCAATAGACTGTGGTATACATTAACCATGTGGGACCTATAGGAATATTGCGGACTCTAGTTGCATCACTTACCAATGTCCCTAATATATATTTTTAGGTAAATACTGTGATTAAGTGTACCCATTCAATTTGTGTAATACTACAGATTGACTCTTAACTGTATGATAACGTCAATTTAAATAAGTGGCATCAATGTATCACAGATAACCATAACTAGTATAACCACCAGATGCATTCAATGGTACCCATTATTTAACTTTTATAGCACACTGGTAAGGTGTGATCCTAATATATATAACCATCCCTGGCAATGCTATCAACTCTTTATGGTGTATCTAATACATGCTTGGATATGTATAAACTAGTGAAACCACATTATGATTGACTACGTATGGCATTCAATCAAGAATACATGTGTATCCAATAGGTACTACATATTAGGTTGTATATCGTTCCAAAGTTAGTAGACATAATGTTACCATGATATGCCTTGAGTGTGGTATGAAAAAATAATTTATACATATGTTATGTATGCATATTTGCATTAAACCTATCTAAAGTAGGTGGGTAATACCTTGGTAATAATGGTCCCTGCATATCTAATATAATGGTCCCTATATACATTAGGAGCTTGCTTACATATTACACTTATGTAATGTCAATAATACCATGCAACACAGGGTTATGCATAATAGGTATGGTATAGACATATAATAAGAATGGGATTACAAATATATATGCAAGGGGATATTATAAGAATGGGCTTCCACTCATCCATATGTACATAACATGGATACCAGTAGGTTCAAGGTGATATATTAATTACCTAAATGATAGGATGCCTATTATATATAGGGTTTGTGTAATACCATAAAATGACTCTTAACTTCTAATGCTACATAGATGACAACCATTAATACTGCAATTATCTAAATGGTATATAGTGGTAATAACCCCTACTATTACCACTATAGTCAACCAAGTGTAAATAACATACCCTCAGGTATGATGACATGAGATACCATTCAGATGTGGTAATAGTAGGTGTTATTACATGGTAGGGTGTACTCTAACATTAGTATACCTACTATACTAGTGTTAGACCTTGCATATAATAACATGGATATATGTTTTTACATATAAGATGTAGTGTATATACTAGTATACAATACTTATATATTGTATAATTACATAACTTGCATGTTAGTATATGCAAGTTCTGACACTAGTATAGTAGGTATACCAGTGTTAGAGTACAACCCTATGGTAACTTGTGTATTACCCATTGTATATACTACATGTTACATAGTGCATAAGTGGCACTATATATATGGACCATGACATACCATATATCAGTGACATCTAGCTTATGACATATATAAAACAGACCTTATGCTAATAAGGCCTGTTTTATGCTAATAAGGCCTGTTTTATACAGTATATCATGGCTAAGTGGTACGTTCACTCAAAATGGTGGTAATGGTAATATTGTAGCATAGTGGTCGCATATAGTTACAGATGCTACATCTTATGGACACAATTTCAAAGGTAATTGTATCGTTGAAAGATGTATATGGATGCCATATTAGTATAACTATATATAGTTATATCATAGTTTGTGTATATGGGTACAATTATGAATAGAGCATTTTTAAAATTAGTATTGTACAATGACTTGCAATTAGGTTAGTGAAGTACGTAAACAATATACTAGCTTTTATTGATGTTATATATCTAACCTTAATTATAGTACTATGTATGGGCATGTAGTAACTATACTATATATGTCTGGTATGAAGGTTATCATTTATGTGGTATACCTCAATTACACATCCCAATATAAAACCAATATGCCATATATGTTTGGTATATGGCATATTGGTTTGAAGGAGTACATTGTAGGTAGTTGGCTGATATGTATTATTATAACATTAAACATTGCACCTCCATGATATATTACCACAATGTTTTCCTTTGGTATAGCCCCTCTGCACCCATGCACAGTAATTAATGTTATACCATTAATATCATATACCTGTCTAATAACCCAGTATACCACTGTACATAATACATGATGTATGACTATGACATATTAGTACACATTGTGCATATTACCTAATTGTACCATTACACCATAGGTTATCATTATGCTATACCATATATAATATTATATGCTAGGTATATATCCTTAGTGTATTTAATAACCTACAATAATTACCATGGGAAAATGAGTGGGTATTGAATACACTAGGACCATTAACATACATTCTTGGTCACCAATACATACTCAGCCAATAGATATACACCACATGTATGGTACCCTTTAATATACAGGTGGTAAACACACTTAACAATATGCAAGGTATGTCATATAGTATACCATGACAAAGGATGGAGCCATACAGTTGTAGTGGGTGTATCATGCTACACTCATATTAGTAAAAAGTTATCATTTATACATACCATAATAAGCACTGGTGTTATCACCATACTGTAATATAGGTATCCATCTAGCCATTCCTAAGTGGGCGTGATATAGGTTATATACACCCACCCATATACTGTATCATTTAATGTCTTATAGTAGCTATAGGACATTAAATAATACAGTATGTGGGTGGGTGTATATAACCTGTATCACGCCCACTTAGGAATGGCTAGATGGATACCTATATTACTCTCCCATATATTAATGCTTTAAACGTGGGTATGCCATGACTATATAATACCATATCGCATGTATGGAGATATTATGTACCCTGTATAAATTACCCCATGTTTTGTGCTAAATTTAGGGCTAATATGTTATCCATACATGACTATTATAGTCTATACCATAATATTTATGACTCCCACTAATATGGTTAATTATAACATATGCAGCTAGAAGATATGGTACTTGGTTAATACCCACCCCAAGTTAACATGTTATATATGAATGGTTTATATGGTTACCTATTGTAAAGTGACAGTTACCATATATGGGTATAAGGTACTTATTAGTATTACAATATACTATTATTACACCTTGTGTCCCTGTACCAAGTATGGTACAGGGACACAAGGTAAGACAAACATAGAATGGAGGTGTTAGACGTACCACTTGCTATTCTATACATGTATGATATGGCACATGAGTTCAGGTATGTCATATAGTGCCATATGTGCATACATAATAAGGTATAATCAAATAATCCTATATAGTGTACATTGCCCTTGTACATGCCATGTAACATAATGGCATTACCTAGATACATAAAATAATTTATATGTTACTTATACATAGTATAACATATGTAATTAGTGCAAGGATATCCATGGGTGCATAGACAACATTGCTTATATGGCTATATCCATTCAATCCTAATGTGGCATATAAATTATGATCATATCATTATGAATGGCTACATGGGTATACCAAACATGGATTATAAAAGTGCAATTACATAAATGACCCATTATACAAGTTACATATGTGTATGGTATATGCTGGATATACACACAATATTAATATATAGGATATACCTAACAGTATGATAACCTATTGTGTATATATTGATCCCACTATATATTGTTGGACACCATTATAAGGGCCAACAGATATTAATATGTTGTAATATCTATACATATACAGGTACCTATCACAAATCAAATATAACACTCGGTGCTAACATAATTCTAATTAAAGAGGTATTTAGCAAGTACGCACTCCATTCTAGCATTATAGTAAGTTGTACAATATTTCCATTACTCTCTTTATATATATACCTAATGATATATATAATTAAGATGTTATGACCCACAATATATACACATAACACATACTGATACAAATAAACTTGATAATGTGATCAGTAAGGTATTTAATATTGACCCATCCGTTGGGATTATGTTGGCATATACTTTGAGTGGCCACCATAATGGTTTGTACTAACCTGTTACAAGCCAGGGTATAACTTATAGTCGTCTAGTGGATAGTTACAAATAAGTTGCATGTACATATATGTCACTGAGTAAAATGTCCTCAATAGCCATGGTCATTAATTATCACTTCAATAAATACACACATAATATGTGTACCAACACATAATGTGTTTATGGTTACCTGTATACCCCCGTAATGACTATACATACCATAACATATACAACTATTACATAATGTTAGTGACATATCATATTACTTGTGTATCACTTGGTACCAAAAGTATGTAACCTGTTAGGTCTAGCCTACTACATATTGTATAATCAGGGTGTTTAATCACCGCATCCCCATATCTATACCTAGGGAACATAATATAACTTAATACCAAAAATATATAGATAGATGTATATATACACCATATGTAAGGTTGGACTACAATGGCATATGATGTATTCATGGGATATATGACAATAACACTACTATTATGACGGACATGGTATATAAGGGATATGACACTAACTAATGTTTACCATAATTTGGATAGTATACTTATATTGAGCATTATAAGTATCGTTGTACCCATAATAACTCTTATATTTGTGTTGGATCCATATATCTATAGAAAATATGCCAATTAAAAATTGGCATATACTCCCTCAAATGCCAGAGTCCATATCACATCTATGGCACTACATTTTAGGGTATACGGTATTTAATACAATATCTAATGCATATGTACATATGGTACACCTAAGTAGGGTTTGTTTTATCTATTATGGTTTAAATAGTAGCTATCTACATGGCCTGGGGTAACTACTATACCACATTAATCATCAATATAGATTGTTATCACCATTTGTGAATATGGGACACAATTGCTAATTCAGATCCTGGTATATTTACCCTTTCATACATAATGGAATGATGTATCATTGGGTACAATGGTATATAATGCCATTATATCTGATGATACCAAAGCACTCATATTCATTGATTATTGCATATAACCTACACTATATATGCACCCCAATATAACATATAACATATAATACTCCCCAGAAATGCACAGAACATACATGGTTACTATATATAGTACACAGAGTACCTTGACATAAGGATGTATATAAAGGTGTCATTTATGACTTTGGGGAGTATTAACTACTTTGGGCAATTACATATAACCATACTGACATACCATATAGCAATAATGTATTGCAAGTGATACACCTATGCATTAAGGGTAGTACATAGGTTACCCTATGTATACCAACCTATGGCTATTGCTAGCCATAGGTTGGTATACCAAATATGGAAAGGGTATACATATGGCCTAACACACATGCCCAAGTGATCTATATTAATTATATCTCATGTAAGTGTGTGGCATTGAACACCTATATAATGGACCTGCTGTGAACATGTACCTTGTGTTAGACTTTACTGTGAACACCTGTGACAGTTAGGTATGTGTCTATATCCAAATATACTTTTGCATGTGTAGATAACATGACTTATAAATGCATGGACATGACTTATGGTAGCCCTTCATATGATAATGAGTGGTATCATGAAAACCTGATGATACCATATGTATTAGGCAGATATATACAGATATGGTTGG
>JAOTAY010020219.1:0-13147 GCA_025629805.1 Erythroxylum baracoense
CATGAGATGTGGTAATTTACCACACCTGGACCCGTTTCTCTGGTCCGACCCGTTCTCTGGAAACGGGATGTTACATCATGTGAGTGGAAAACGATCAGTAAGACAATTGCTACATATTGTAGGTCACGAATACTTATAAATCAACTTTATATGATGACAATATAGATCTATGGTATCAAAAGGTTGGGCATATTAATTATGAGCTTATTAACAAGTTAAAGGAATTGGAAGCTGTAAAAGGTTTGCCAACAATGAACAATGAAGATAAATCGATATGTAGTATATGTTAAATGGGTAAGCAAATGAGAGTGCCTTATAAAAGGTCAGACACGTTACTTCCTCACACACGCATGCTAGAATTAATTCACATGGACTTGGTTGGTCCAACACAACATGATATCACTTGTGGGATGAGAGATACTTTCTAACTTGTGTTGATGATTATTCTAGATATACTTGGGTTTCATTTTTGAAAGATAAATGATATGCTTTCAAGGCTTTTAGAAGCTTATATATGTAGGTTATGAATCTAAAACATATAGCAGTGTTGAGAATTTGATCAAATCATATAAGGGAGTTTGAGAATATAAGGTTCAATGATTTCTGTGATGAGTATAGCATCATACAAGAAATTTCAGTACCTAAAACTCCACACAAAATCGAGTTATAGAGAGGAAGAATCGAATGCTTCAAAAGATCGCCAGATCTATATTGAATGGAAGAAAGATGTCTATGCAATTTATAGCTGAAGCAGTTAACACAACATGCTATATATATAACAGAGTTTATCTTTGAAGTATCTTAAACAACATATCTTATGAACTTTGGAAGGGAAAGACACTAGATGTAATTTTCATTCATTTCTTTGGCAGTAAATGCTATATTTTTAGAGGTCGAGAATAGTTTGAAAAATTTAAGAGCAAGAGTGATGAAGGGATCTTTATTGGTTATTTAACTCACAGTAAAGCATACCGAGTGTTCAATCAAAGAAACAAGAAAGTGTTGGAGTCTATAAATGTTGTGATTGTTGTGTCTCAATTAAACGGTTAAGTGGTAGAAGAAAATTCACAAAACTAGCATTGCGAACTAACTCAAACAAGCAACAGGACAAGAACAAAAAAATTTTTAGATCTGCAGTTAGTTGCTATTGGTAAATTAACTGCGCAAATAGAAGATTTGTCAGTTGGTTCGGATGATGAAACCATCAAGACACTTGATATGAAAATAGTTCCCTTGAATATTCAAAACTCGAGAGAAGCTAATTCGAACTGGAATCCTTCCGTCACAAATTAGAAGAAGTCATCCAGTGGAGAATGTTACTAGAGATGTTAGCAAGAGAAGAAAAACAAGAGAAAGAAAAGGGGTTGATACTGAGAACAAGAAGGATACCTATGCTACAACTATTCATTTGAGCCTAAAAATGTTAAAGAAGCCTTACAAGATGAGTTTTAGACAGTAGCTATGTAAGAAGGATTGACTCAATTCGCATGAAATGATGTATGGGAATTAGTACCAAGACCATCGGATGTGAATGTGATTGGAACAAAATGGGTGTTTCATAATAAAACAGATGAAAATGGCAATGTGAATAGAAATAAAGCGGGGCTAGTGGCTCAAGGCTATTCTTAAATTAAAGGAATAGACTTCGACAAAACCTTTTCACCAATGGCACAACTTGAGCCGATTAGATTATTGTTGGGTATAGCATATGTGAAAGACTTTAAGCTCTATAAGATGGATGTAAAAAGTGCATTTTTTAATAAGTTTATACAAGAGATATAAGTCAAGTAGCCGAAAGGATTCATTGATTCAGTCTATACAAATCATGTTTTTAAGCTAAAGAAGGCTCTTTATGGTCTCAAACAAATGCCAAGGGCTTGATATAAAAAACTCACCCAATATCTCATCAAGCAAGGCTACAGACAAGGTAGTGTTGACAAAATTTTATTTCTTAAATGTTCATATCTAATTTGATGATTGCTCAAATTTATGTTGACGATATTGTGTTAGGCTCCACTCATCCGAAAATGGTGTATGACTTTATTGAACTAATGACTTATGAATATGGTAGGTGGATTGGACTTCTTTCTGGGTTTGTAAATTAAACAAGTGAAAGATGGTATTTTTGTATTGCGAAACAAATATGCGAAGAATTTAATAAAGAAGTTTAGACTTGAGAATGCTAGGCATATGAGAACTCCTACGAGTGTCTCTACAAAGCTAAACAAAGATGAAAATGGCAAAAGTGTTTATGTTAGTTTATATCAGAGCATTATTAGGAGTTTACTGTATTTAAATACAAGTAGATTAGATATTTGTTGTAGCTTCGGAGTATGTGTTCGCTATCAAGCCAACCCAAAAGAGACACACTTAACAGTCGTAAAGAGGATTATCAGGTATGTGAGCGATACTTTTGAATTTGGGATTTCGTATATATGTGACTCTACGTCTTATCTAACTGGGTATAGTGATACGGATTGAGCTGAAAATTTAGACGATCGGAAAAGCACTTCAAGGGTTTGTTTCTTATTAAGTAACAATATGATTTTGTGGTATAGAAAAAATAGAATTTGATTTCACTGTCAATCGCAAAAGCATAATATATTATTGCAAGTATTTTTTGTTCGCAACTTCTTTAGATGAAACAAATGTTAAAAGATTATGGAATCGATCAGGATGCGTTCACAATCCTATGTGATAGCAAAAGCGCTATAGACATCTCGAAGAATTCAGTTCAACATTCGAGAATAAAGTACATCGACTTGAAGTATCCTTTTATCCGAGAGCTCGTGGAGAACAAAATAGCTACTCTTTCATATAAGACCATAAAAAACAACTGGTAGACATCTTTATAAAACCTCTTAACTCAGTCAGGTTTGAACTTCTTCAAGGGACTTTAGGACTATGTGTTTTAAATTATTGATGTATTTTTTATTATTTAAAAAAGGAAAAATAAAAAAGAGAATAAAACCCTCAATTTGTCTTCATGTGTTTTAAGTCACCGCCCACTAAATTTTCTGGTTCCACCTTTTTCTTTGTTCTGTATTTTGCTTTGTCTTTTTGGGTTTGTATTCTCAATCAACGATAGCTTCATCATTAAATTTACATATTATCCAACTTTTATTTTGATAACTTAAAATGTGTTTTCATATAGTAAAGCAATACTAAAAATTTTTCATTTTTTCGTTACTAGTTACTCTTTTGACAGATATACGTAATCATTGAATCATAACATTGTGTACAAAATCTCAACAAAAGTTAACAATACTGCAAGTTACCAAGGAAAAAAAGCATACATATACCACGTAATTTAGTTGCAATCAAAAGTCAAACCATATTTCTAGTAGAAATACAACCTACAACACGTCTATACCTATAATATGGTGCCTTGCGTGGATTTGTGTTATTATTATACAACAGCTTAATCAAGCTTCACCAGCTACTATGAAAATTAATTTTGGATAAAAAATATAGTAACATGAAGATTGACTTTGATTACTATCGAAACAAGTCAACGGTCAGTTCTTGACATATACTAATTACTTGAAATGACTTCCTATAAATATGGGAATAAAATGAGATCAGTAACCCATCTGTGGCTTGTAGCTATAGTGATTATTCAAAAGCCTATAAGTTATATAATCCTAACTCTAAAAAATTTGCTGTTAGCTGTGATATGATATTCGATGAAGATGCAACCTAGTTATGCAATGCAAATGGGGTTCAGCTACATATTCTGAATTTTAAAGACGAAGTGCAGCAAATAAAGGAGCAGCAGCCAGAGGAGAATGAAACATTATGATCTCCAACTCCCACATAAGAAGATGAAAGATCTCAACATGTTAAAAGGACACCAACATAGATGTTAGATTATGAGGTAACCAAAATTGATCAGTCTAATGATCCACTCACTCACTTTGTTTTGCTTCTAAACTGTGACCCTGTGAATTTTGAAGATGTTATATAAGAATCAAAGTGAAGAAATGCTATGGATGAAAATTGTATCCATTGAGAAAAATAATAATTGGGAGCTTTATGATCTTGCAAAGCATCATAAAACAATTGGTGTGAAGTGGATTTACAAGACAATGATGAAAGAAAATGGAAAAGCTGACAAGCATAAGGACTAACTTATATCTAAAGGGTATAAGCAAGAATTTGGAGTCGATTATAAAGAAGTCTTTGCTCTGATTAAATGACATGATATGTTTTGATTGATAAGTGCAATAGCAGTGCGAAACTCTTAGCCTATCTTTCAATTATATATGAAATCAACTTTCTTACATGGAGACTTAGAAGAACAAGTATTTTATTAATTAACCACCTGGTTATACTAAAAAAGGAGATGAGCATAAAGTATATAATTTTTAAAAAAACTTTCATAAACTAAAACAAATCTCGTGTGCTTGGTATAATCACATTAAGGCTTATTTTTTGAAAGCTGGCTTTCATAAGTGTTTATATAAGCACGCCCTTTTTATTAAAACAAAAAATAAAGGAAAATACTTATTGTCTACCTATATGTATATGATCTTATATTTGCTAGAAATGATGCTCTTTTTAAAAGGTTTATGATAGTTGAATATCTTGGTATGATACAATGTTTTCTTGGTTTACAGGTAGTTCAGTCTAGTATTGAAATATTAATTTCTTAAAAGAAGTATAAACAAGAAATCTTGGACAGTTTTCAAATGAAAGAATGTATTCAATTGGGTACACTAGTTGAGTTTGTATTGAAGTTAAACAAGGATCATAAAGGGAAGAAGTTGGATAATACACTTTATAAACAAATTATGGGTAGTTTGACGTATTTAATTATAGTAAAACTGACATTATGCACTTTGTAGGTCAAATCAGTAGGTATATAGAGAATCCAAAAAAGAAGCATCTCTTAGCTGCCAAGAGAATCCATCAGTATTTA
Organism: Erythroxylum baracoense; assembly: GCA_025629805.1. Taxonomy (NCBI): domain Eukaryota; kingdom Viridiplantae; phylum Streptophyta; class Magnoliopsida; order Malpighiales; family Erythroxylaceae; genus Erythroxylum; species Erythroxylum baracoense. The sequence continues at coordinate 4,922 of JAOTAY010020219.1, forward strand.
CAAGGAACTAAAAATTATAAACTACTACAAGAAGGGCATAAAGTAATATTAGATCAGATTTATTGATAGTGATTATCCAAGAGATCAAGATGATAAAAAAATAACACTTTGGGTTATGTTTTCATGCTGGGCTCCAAGAGTTATTTCACGGTCATCTAAGAAGCAAAAAATTATTACTTTTTTCAGTTATTAGAGCTGAATTTTGTCACATCAACTTTATGTGCTTTTCAAGCTATTTGGTTGAAGAAAGTTTTTGAAGAACAAAAACAATGACCTTCCTTTTGTAAATAGATTTATGTTGCAACTAAATTTTTTTTCCAACCTATAATTCCTCATTTTTATGGTAATTATTATCATTAGAGTATGCTAATGGAGAATTCCTTAAGATCAGAAGAATATTAACCAGTTGTCTTAGATGGGGTATCAAATCCAACTTTAGCAATGGTAGGCATGCAAAAGATGGAAATAGACAAGATAGAGTTGAATGATCTTAAGAAAAAAAAACTATTTGTTTCAAGCTATTTATCGTTCAATCTTGGAAAAAATTCTTTGCAAAGATAACTCTAAACATATTTGGAACTCCATAAAGAAAAAGTACCAATGATCAAAAGGGCATAGAGGTAGTAGCTTCAAACACTTCGCTCAGTGTTCGAAACACTTCGAATGAAGTCTCGCGAATAAGTGACTGATTACTTCTTGTGTACAATAGTAATTGTCAACAAAGTATGGATTCCTAGAAATAAAACAAAGGATGTTACTATTATCAAGAATATTCTTTGATCCATTACATCAAAATTTAATTTTTTATTTGTAACATAGAAGAATCCAAAGATATTGATTCACTTTCAATTGATGAATTGCAAAGTTCTTTGTTGGTTCATTAGAATAAAGTTAATCAGTAAGAGAAAAAGGAACAAGCTTTAAAGGCCTTAAAAAATCATTAGACTGCAAGCAGAGTAGATAAAGATGAGTAAGAGGTAGAACCAGAGGCAACGATAGTGGCATATGTTGATCCAAAAGATCAACAAGAACATTAAAATAATCAATATCAATGAAAAGGATAAGGATGAGGCTACAACCAAAAATCAAAATTAGCTAATAAGTCCAATGTTAAGTGTTACAGATGCCATCCATATGGTCATTACCAGTTAGAATGTTGAACTAATCTACCTAAAGGAAATAGTGAAAAATCTCATTTCGCATAAAAGGAAGAAGATGAAGTATCCTTACCAATGGTTTGTCATATAAAGGAGACATCTAGTAAAAGTTTGTGGAACCTCACCTAAAGTTACAACGATCATATATGTGGGGACAAATTAACATTCTCTGACTTGGATTAGCCATATCATGATAACATCAAATTTAGCATGATTGAAATTTTCTATTATTGGAAAAGGAAATGTAATAATCCAAACGAAGGGAAGTGCTGATGAAACTATCTATAATGTGTTGTTTATTCTAAAAATAAAAACAAACCTACTTAGTATTAGCTAGCTTCAAGAGAAGGAATATGAGATTCCTATCAAAGACAAAGTATGTTGAATTCATGATAAAAAAAATTGGGCTTAATCACTCAAGTAAATATGACAACAAATTTCATGTTTTTGCTTCATCTACATAGCACTAATCATTCATTGTTTTAGTAAAATTAAAGGATAAAACATGGTTATTTCACTTTCTATAGGGGAATTTAAAATTTGGTTGACTAAGGACATTACAATAAAAGTTCATAGTGACTTATCTTCCTCAAATAACAACTCTTTCTAGTGTTTTTAAAGTCTGTATGAATAGCAAACGACATCGCAATCCATTTCCAAAAGGCAACTCTTAAAAATTAAAGGCAGTATTAAAGCTAGTTCATTATAATCCCTATGGGCTAATAAACCCATGTTTTAATGGAGGTAAAAGATATTTAATCACCTTCATTGATGTTTTCAATCAAAAAATATGGGATTATTTCTTGTACTAGAAATTTAAAGCTTTTACAAATTTAAAATTTCTTAAAATGTTTATTAAGAAAGAAGTTGGATAGTTGATAGAAGTGCCTTAAATTGATCAAGGAGGAGAGTACAACTCGGAAGAATTTGTAAATTTTTGTGATAACTATAAAACCATAAGGCAAATTACCATAACATACTTACCCTAACAAAATTCTATTTATGAAAGGAAGAATTGCACAATCTTTAATATGGTGAGAAGCATTTTGAAAAATAGTGGATTTCCAAGAAGTTTCTGGCCTTAAACAGTCAATTGGAGCATTCATATATTGAGCAGAAGTCCTACAATTACTTTTTAAAGTATGAATCTAGAGGAAGCATGGAGCTGACGAAAGCCAAGTGGTATTCATTTCAGAATTTTTAGGTGTATAGCGTACGCTTATATTTCAAATAAGAAAAGGAAGAAGCTAGATAATAAGGGAGAAAATTACATTTTTCTTAGTGTTAGTGATTATTCAAAAGCCTATAAGTTATATAATCCTAACATTAAAAAAAATTATTAGTTGTGATGTGATATTCGATGAAGATGTAACCTAGTCGTGCAATGCAAATAGAGTTTAGCTACATATTTTAGTCGATTTTAAAGATGAAATGTAACAACTAAAGGAACAGCATCTAAAGGAGAATGAAATATCATAATCTCCAACTCCAACATAAGAAGATGAAAGACCTCAACATATTAAAAGAAGACCAACATAGATGTCAAATTATGAGGTAACCAAAATTAAAAAGTTTAATAGTCCACTCACTCACTTTGCTTTGTTTTTAGACTATACCTATATGAATTTTGAAGACGTTGTATAAGAATCAAAGTGGAGAAATGTTATGGATGCAAATTATATCCATTGAGAAAGATAATACTTAGGAGTTTTGTGATCTTCCAAAGCATCAAAAAAAATTTGTATGAAGTGAGTTTACAAGATAATAATGAAATAAAATAGAGAAGCTGATAAGCATAAGGTGCAGCTTATATCCAAAGAGTATAAGCAAGAATTTGGAGTTAAATATAAAGAAGTCTTTGCTCCTGTTGAACAACATGATATAATTTGATTAGTTATTACAAAATCAGGGCAAACTCTTGGCCTATCTTTTAGTTGGATCTAAAATTGACTTTCTTATATAGAAACTTAAAAGAACAAATATTTATCAATCAACCACCTAGTTATACTAAGAGGAGATGAGCATAAAGTATATAAAATTTTAAAAATCCCTTTATAAACTAAAACAAATCCCATTTGTTTGGTATAGTCGCATTGAGGCCTTTTTTTTCAAAGATGGCTTTCACAAGTGTCCCTATAAGCACACCCTTTCTATTAAAACAAGAAAAAATGGAGGGAAAATACTTGTTGTCTGCTTATATTTAGATGATCTTATATTTGCTAGAAATGATGCTCTTATGTTTGAAAAGTTTAAAAGGTCCATGGTAGTTGCATTTAAAATGTCTGATCTTAGTAAGATGCATTGTTTCTCAATCTAGAGGTAGTTTAGTCTAATTTTGAAATATCAATTTCCAAAAAAGTTGAAATATCAATTTTCCACAAGAAGTATACATGAGAAATCTTTGACAAGTTTCAAATGAAAGAATGTAATTATTTAGATACCCCAGCTGAGTTTGATAGCAGTGAAACAAGGATCATGAAGGGAAGAAGGTGGATAACACATTTTATAAACAAATTGTGGGTAGCCTGATGTATTTAACTATAATAAGACCTGACATTATGCACTATGTAGCTCAAATCAGTAAGTATATAGAGAATCTAACAGAGAAGCATCTCTTAGCTACCAAAAGAATCCTTCAGTATTTGTAAGGAACTAAAAATTTTAGCCTACTATAAGAAGGGCATAAGTTTATATCATATCAGATTTACAAGGAGATGAAAATGACAAAATTTAAAAAAAAACTTGGAGTTATGTTTTCATACTGGGCACCAGGAGTTGTCTCTTGGTCATCTAAAATGCAAACAAGTATTACTTTTTCCATTTACTGGAACTGAATTTGTGACAACAACTTTAGGTGCTTTTCAACCTATTTAGTTGAAGAAAATTCTTAAAGAATTACATTTCAAGCAAAAAGAACCTATTGCAATTTCTTGCGATACTAGTTCAGTAATAAAATTGGTGAGAAACCTAATTCTATATAGAAGAAACAAATATATAGTTGTGAAGTATCTTTATTTTCAAGATCTCAATAATGAAAGAGTGATTGATCTTATGTTCTATAGAAATGAAGACTAGATTGTTGATATTTTTACTAAACCCCTTAAATTGTCATTATTTTTCAAATTTAGAAGATTGTTTCATGTTTGTCGAATTTGATAGAAAGCACTTTTGTATGCAAACTGATTTTCTAAATATAAGTTTAAGAGAGGAAATATTGAGTAAAATTTCTTATTCAGCTCTCTTAGTTTATAGGAATTTATAATTCATGTAATTCCTTTTTCAAATTTTTAAAAATTAGTTTTTTTTTCTCAATTATATGTATAACCTATATACAGGCTTCTGTCATGAATGAATAAATTAATTTTTAGTCTAACTCTACTTCTCTTCCTTATCACACTATGAAACTTTATATTTAGAATTTGGTAAATAATATAAATTCAAGTTGAAGATCAATGATAAATTTGGTTTAACGATTAGAAGTGACAATTGATCATTTCAACATTTAACTTTTATTTTCTTTAAATAATATATATTATTTGTATCATAGAAATAAAACAAACAGGGGCTTTAAGTTATCTGACAACCATGTTTTTAAATCATTATATACTTTGTAGGTTGCAGAAAGTGGCTTGCTAGATAATATTATAAAATTTTGTTAACATATGTATTAGAAGATATTAGCCAAACCACCATTATCGTAACACGCGGGATACTAATGATCAGAGAGAAGAAAGTTGAGTTGGTAAATTGTGTTATACTTATTGTATAGTTAATGTAATTAATTTACCTAATTAGTTTTGGTTAGTTCTTAAATCTAACTAGTTAGATAGATATTTTTGTGTAGTAGTAACTAGATAAATAGTTATTTATTGTTGTGCCAAAATAAGTTCTAAAAACATAGGCTATTCCACTCGCAAGTATATAAGGTAATTGTAGTCGAATACCCAGGGTCATCTCTCAAGGAGATTAAATTGGTCCACTCAAATTAACTTTGAATAAAAACAAATGCAATCCTAAACACTCCAATCATTGATATGTTGAGAAAAGAATCAAAAGAAATAAAATAAAATAAAAAAGTAAACTAATTTAATTATAGATAAAGAACGATTTGATCAATCGATGTAGTGAGAGCACTTGAGAAATTAATTTCACTATTTTAATCTCCTATGTATGACTAAGGCAAATTGATTGAATAATTGTCTTGCTAAAATTAGCAATTAAGTTTTAAAATTGAATCCAATAATAAACTAGATCTAACTTTCCTATTCGATAACTTTATTATCCAAATCAATTATTTAAACCCAACTGATAATTACCCATTTAAGTTAATATATTTCTAATTCACAACTTAAGAGTATAATTTCTTGTTCTAATATTAAACTTCTTTTCTCGATTCTTCGTCTAATATCAAAATAATGCAAAAGCGGGCTAAACTCTTACATCCAATAAGTTTTAAAATTATAGAAAATAAAAAGACAATCAAATAGTAATTTAATCTTCCATAATCTATTAAATAAGATCCATTAATTATTAATATAAACAATCAACCCACAATGGAATAAGAATTGTTCATCATTTTCATTAAATTCAATCCCATGTTTAACAATAAGTAGAGAAATAAAAACAATAAACAGAAGAAATAAATTCAGCAAACAGAATGAAGAACACTTGAATGAAGAAGAGTTGGGGTGAATCTCTTGCCCAATGTAATCACCCTCTGGTTTTACCCCACTGGCCTTGCTCAAGCTCCCTAGCTTTAGCTCTCGCTTTCTGCCTTTGCTATCTTTTGTTCTTACTCACGCTGACTAGGCTTTTACTCTTGCTTTCTGCCTCTGTTATGTTCTATTCTCTCCAAAAAATTTTACGCACGCTAACTTCTCTATCTGTCTTTCTATAAAATTCCTATTTATAGAGAGAATCTAGGATTTATTTTGCTGTAAACATATGTGACTCACGTGATTTTTTTAAGTGTAATTTACAAGTCTTGAAAAAGTTTTTGCACGATAGTGACAAAGCCTTGCTCCTGAGTGACGTCTCCTATCACGCAAGTGAGACTTACAGTCAAGCGAGTGACAGCTCCTTTTACTCGGGTGACTTTTGGCCCAATTTCTCTCTCCTCTTTCTTTTCCTGTAATATTCACAAACAACTCCACAGAACTTGATTTCATTCAATTTTGGATTAAAAGATAGGAATTTTTAATTAAAATTAGAATATAAAACCTAGCAAAATGAATAAAAATTAGACATAACAAGTCGCCCGCACTTAAACTACGCTTGTCCCTAAGCAAAATTGAGAAAACTAAACTATACAAAGATCAAATAATGAAAACAATAGTTTTCCAGGTAATAGTTAAAGATATCAAAAATCATTTTAATAAACACAACCTGAGAACTTGAAACTCATAATACTCTATAAACAAGTTATTCTCCTCATACTTTATCCAAAAGTAACAAGTACTTCAATTTAAAGAACCATTAACAAATGTGATAGACACTCACTCCACTCTCCATCATCCCAAACATTCAAGATCACTCAACTTTCATTTCATGTAAGGCATCTACAATAAGCTTACTTACTAATCCAATCTCCACCACTCATATCAAACAGAAACACGAATCTGAAGGTCTTTATTTTTGGTTATAATGGGGTCATGCTAAGGGTAGGAAAAAAGAAAATCAAAGGTTAATACCACAAAGCTAATTGAGCATTTAAATTAATATAGAACAATGAAGCATAAAGCGCTCAATTCTTTCCATTCATTTGACAAGATTACCACTCCCTCCTTTTCTTTTATATTTTTATTTATTTTTAATTTATTTGGAATAAGGAGATCAAATATAAAAGAGGAAAAATGTAAAGGAGAGATATAAGTTGATATAACCATACTCATTCCTAACTCAATAGCTAATTATAAGCTATGATTCCCCCATATTTATTTAAGTAATTATTCCCTAAACACAATCATAACATTTCAAATGCTCAACTCACCCTTATGTTAGGCATAATGAAGAGGATAAATAATCAAGGTTAAGGCTTACATTTTTTTGCGTTTAAAGAAAAAAGGTTTCATTTTAAGCTTAAATGGTGCTCACTAAAGGTAAAATTACGGCAACTTTTTAAGCAAAAAGGGGCAAATCCTAATTGACTTCATTATTTCAATGTTTGCATAACATTATGTGATCTTCATTGGTATTCACAAGCAAGTTCTAGAGTTCCTTAATTATAAAGAGCACTCTAAATAAAGAACACTTGATTCTGGTGTTTAATATTTCAAAGAGGCTCAAAATCTTACCCAAAAAAAAATGTCATTCATCCATCACAACAATTTAATGTCCTTTTAATCAAAATCCATGCAATCAGCCCAAGTATGCAAGCATACTTGTCCACTTATATTATGAACTTCTAATTCTAATCAAGTTTACTTCATAACAATGAATGTCTAACTCTTAAAATGGAAAAACACACATTTTTTATTTTTTTAATTAAACTACTACTTATGTTCCCCCCCCCCCCAACTAAAATATCACATTATCCCCAATGTGATAAGTAAATAGAGGAGGGACCTAAGATGTAAAACAACTATCAAACAAGGACAAATATTAAAACTAAGAGAAATTAAAATTAACAAACAATAAAAAGAAAAAGGATAGAAATACAATATTAAGGTGGGTGTGGTGGCTATCTAAAGCGAGCATTCATATTGGCCATGAAGTTCCTGATCTCCAACACGGTAGCCTCAACGTTGTGTCAAATGCTCTAAGACTAGTTTGCATGATATGTGAATTAGGCCTGGAAGGCATTGAATTGAGCTAGCAGCGAGTGGTAATCCTAGGAAGCAATTGGAGCATTTTGATGTATTCCTTTGGGTGGTGGAACATCATCTTCTTGGTCAGCTTCAACTTCCTCAACTCGAGCTTGCTTGTTACTCAAAGCTTCCTCCATGTCGTCATCCAAAAGAACATATTGATCTCCTTTCCTTTTAACATGTAACATCCCCTCACCAATAGGAAGGATATATTGGTAAATTGCCATGTTTAGGAGTGTATAAATGTATAGTGACATATGCAT
>JAOTAY010020220.1:0-13147 GCA_025629805.1 Erythroxylum baracoense
TGAGTAAGGTTGGATGCCGCGGTATGTCCCGCAAACACACGCCGCCGACCTAAGGGCGGGGTGTGGGGTCCAACAAGGTCCCTAGCAACCATACCAACGGGTTGTTTTGCCCACCAAAGATGTGTTAATGGCTGGTTTTCTCACCGAAATTGCCCAACGACTGTGTAAATGGATTGTTTTGCTGACCAAAGGTGCACAGCGACCATATCAACTAATTGTTTTTTCACCGTAGAAGCCCAGAGATCATTCCAAGGGGCAATTTTCTCATCGAAAGTTCCTAGTGACTTTACCAACGGGTTGTTTTTCTCACTAAAAGTACCCAGCGATCATGCCAACTAGTTGCTTTGCTCACCAAAGGTGTCGAGCATCTATGTAAGGGATTGTTTTGGTCACTAAAGGTGCCCAAAGATGATGCCAACTAGTTTCTTTCTTATCAAAGTTTCCCAATGACTGTTCCAATCGATTTTTTCTCACCGAATGTGCCTAGTGACTGTGTGAACGGGTTATTTTGGTCACTGAAGGTGCCTAGCAATCATACCAATTTGTTATTTTTCTCACTGAAGGTGCCCAACTACTGCACAAACTGGTTGTTTTGCCCACCAAAGATGTTCCTAAAGACTGTTTTCTCACCAAATGTGCCCAACAACCATTACAATGGATTGTTTAAAAGTGCCCAGTGACTGTGAAAGTGATTTGTTTTGCTCACCGAAGGTGCCCAGCGACCATGTCAACTAGTTGTATTACCCACCAAAGATGTGCCCACAGACTGTTCTCTCACTGAAAGTGCCCAGCAACCATGCCAACGGGTTGTTTTGCACACCAAAGATGTGCCAATTGGTTGTTTTCTCAATGAAAGTGCCCAGCAACTTTGTGAACTCATTTTTTTGCTCACCGAAGATGCCCAGTGACAATGTCAACTAGTTGTCTTCTGAAAGAAGGTGCCCATTGAAGGCGTCAATGGGCTATTTTCTCAGCAAAAGTGCCCAGTGACTATGCCAATAGGTTGTTTTGCTCACTAGTTGTATTCTCACCAAAACTATATAGCAACCGTTATAATAGGCTCTTTTCTTGCCAGAAGTGCCCAAAGAGTGTGTAAATAGGTTGTTTTCCTCATCAAAAGTGCACATCCACCGTGCCAATTAGTTTTTTTTCCAACCAGAGACGTGCCCAATAATAGTTTTCTCACCGAAGGTGCCTGCTAACCATGTCATTGGGTTGTTTTGCCCACCAAATATATGCCAGCGAGCTGCTTTCTTAATGAAAGTACCCAGCGACTATATGAATGGGTTGCTTTTCTCACCGAAGCTGCCCAGTGACTATGTTAACTAGTTTTTCTCACCACATGTGCCCAGCGGCCGTTCCAATGAATTATTTTCTCAATGATTGTGGCCTGCGAATGTGTCAACAGGTTGTTTTCCTCACCGAATATGCCCAATGATCATTCTATTAGGTTGTCTTGCTCACCGAAGCTGCTTAACAAGTTTGCCAGAAGGCTGTTTTGATCATCAAAGGTGCCCAATGACCATGTCAACAAGTTGTTTTCTCATAAAAAATGCTAAGTGACCGATACAAAAGCATGCTTTCTCTCCTAAGGTGCGTAGCAATCATACCAGCAGGTTGTTTTGTCCACGAAATATGTGCTAATGGGTTGTTTTCTCAATGAAAGTGCCCAGCAACTATGTGAACGGATTGTTTTGCTCACCAAAGGTGCACAACGACCATATGAACTAGTTGTTTTCTCACCAAAGATGCCCAAAGACCATTCTATAGGGCAATTTTCTCATCGAAAGTTCCCAGCGACTGTACCAATGGGTTGTTTTTCTCACCAAAGGTGCCCAGCGATCATGCCAACTGGTTGCTTTGCTTACTAAAGGTCCTTAGCATTTACGTCAAGGGGTTGTTCTGCTCATCGAAGGTGCCCATCAACGATGCCAACTAGTTTTTTCTCATCAAAGCTACCCGATGACCATTACAATGGGTTGTTTCCCACGGAACGTGCCTAGTGACTGTGTCAACGGCTTGTTTTCCTCACCAAAGGTGCCTAGCAATCATACCAACTAGTTGTTTTGCTCACTGAAGGTGCCCAACTACCGTACCAACTAGTCATTTTTCCCACCAAAGATGTGCCCATAGACTGTTTTCTCATCGAAGGTGCCCAGCAACCATGCCAGCGGGTTGATTTCTACAACGAAGATAAGCCAATGGGTTGTTTTCTCACTGAAAGTGCCAAGTGGCTATGTGAACGGGTCATTTTGCTCACCAAAGGTGCCCATCGACTATGTCAACTGGTTGTTTTCTCACCGAAAGGACCCAGCGATCGTGCTAGTAGATAAATTTCTCATCGAAAGTGCCTAGTGACTATATCAACGGGTTGTTTCCCTCACCAAAGGTGTCCAACGATCATGTCAACTGATTGTTTAGCTCACCGTAGTTGCCCGGCAACTATACCAAAGGTTTGTTTTACTTACCAAAGGTGTCTAACGACCATCCCAACTTATTGTTGTCTCATCGAACCTGCTCAGTAATTATTACAATGCATTCTTTTCTCACCAAAGGTTCCCTGCGACCGTTACATTGGGCTGTTTACTTAACACAAGTGCCCAGTCACTATGTCAACGTGTTGTTTTGCTCATCGAAGGTGCCCAATTACCGTGCCAACTAGTTGTTTTTCCCATCAAAGACGTGCCCACATACTGTTTTCTCACTGAAGGTGCCCAATAACCATGCTAATGGGTTGTTTTTGACAATAAAGACGTGCCAATGGGTTGTTTTCTCACTAAAAGTGCCTAGTGACTGTGTGAACGGGTTGTTTTGCTCAACGAAGTGCCTAGAGATCATACCAACTAGTTTTTTTTCTCACCAAAGGTGCCCAATTACCATGCCAACTTATTGTTTAGCTCACCGAAGTTGCTTGTCAAAGGTATGTTTTGCTCACCTAAGGTGTCCAACGATCATGCCAAGTTGTTGTTTTCTCATTGAACCTGCTCAGTGATCAATACAATATGTTGTTTGCTCACTCAAGGTGCCTAGCAACCATTATAATGGGTTGTTTACTCAATGTAAGTACCCATCGACCTTATGACGAGTTGTTTTTCCGACCAAAGTTGTGCCCACAAATTGCTTTCTCAATAAAGGTGCGCAGCAACATTGCTAGTGAGTTGTTTTGCCCTCCAAAGATGTGCCAACGGGTTGTTTTCTCAATCAAGGTGTTTAGCAACTTTATGAACGTGCAGTTTTCCTCACCAAAAGTGCCCAGCGACTATGTCAACTAATTGTGTTTTCACAAAAGCTACCCAACAGCTATGCCAACGGGGAATTTCCTAGCAAAAGTACCCAGTGAATGTGTCAACGGGTTGTTTTCCTCATCTATGGTCCCCAGTGATCATGCCAACTGGTTATTTTGCTCATCGAACGTGCCTAATAACCATACCAACTCGTTGTTTTCTCATCAAATTTTCCTAGAGATTATTACAATAGTCTATTTTCTCAATAAAGGTTCCCAACAATAGTTACAATGAAAGGCTCACTCACCGAAAGTACCTAGTGACTGTGTCAAAGATTTGTTTTGGTCACTGAAGGTGCCCAGAGACCATGCCAACTGGTTGTTTTTTTAACCAAAGGTGTGCCCACAAATCGTTTTCTCACTGAAGGTACCCATCAACCATGCAAGCAGGTTGTTTTGCCCATCAAAAATGTGACAATGGGTTCTTTTGTCACTAAAGGTGCCCAACGATTGTGCAAACGGTTGTTTTGCTCACCAAAGCTATGTAGCGACCATGCCAACTACTTTTTTTCTCACCAAAGATACCAAGTGATCGTGCCAATGGGCAATTTTCTCATCAAAAGTGCCCGATGATCGTGTCAATGGGTTGTTTTCCTCACTGAAGGTGCCCAGCGATCATGCCAACTGGTTGTTTTGCTCATCAAAGGTGCCTAAGAACTATGCAAAAGGGTTGTTTGGTCACCAAAGGTGCCCAACGACCATAACAACTGGTAATTTTCTCATCAAAGCTACCCAGTGATCGTTACAATAGGTTGTTTTCTAACCAAAGGTCGCCAACGACCGTTACAATGGCCTGTTTACTCCCCAAAAGTGCCCAGTGACAGGGTCAATGGCTTTTTTTGCTTACCAAAGGTGCCCAATGACCATGCCAACTAGTTGTTGCCAACAGGTTGTGTTCTCACCAAAGCTACTCAGCGATCATGCCAACTGGTTGTTTTCTCTCTAAAGCTATGCAGGGACTATTACAATGGGTTGTTTTGGTCATTGAAGGTGCCCAATGACTATAGCAACTGGACATTTTCTCACTGAACCTGCGCAGCGATGATTACAATGGGCTACTTTCTCACCAAAAGTGCCCAGCGACTGTGTGAACTACTTGTTTTGTCCATTAAAGACGTGCCGATGGACTATGTTTGACTAAAGATGCCTAACAAACCATACTAGTGGATTGATTTGCTCACCAAAGATGTGCCAATGGTTTGTTTTCTCACCAAAAGTGCCACACGACTGTGTTAACAGGTTGTTTTGCTCATCGAAGGTGCAGAGCAACCATATCAACTAGTTGTTTTCTCTTTGAAGGTGCCCAGTGACCATGCTAATGGCAATTTTTGTCATTGAAAGTATAAAGGAATTGCATCAGTGGCTTGTTTTGCTCACTGAAGTTCCCAACGATCAAGCGAACTGGTTCTTTTGCTCATCGAAGGTACCCAGTAACTATGCCAAAGGGTTGTTTTGGCCACCGAAGGTGGTCAACGACCACGCCAACTGGTTGTTTTCACATCAAAGCTTCCCGGAGACTATTACAATGGGTTATTATCTCACCAAAGATGCACAACGACCGTTAGAATGGGATATTTACTCACCGAAAGTGTCGAGTGACTATGTTAACGATTTGTTTTGCTCACCAAAGGTGCCTAACGACCATGCCAATTGGTTGTTTTGCCCACCAAAGATATGCCCACGGATTATTTTCTCACCGAAGGTGCCCATCACCCATGCTAGCAGGATGTTTTGCCCACCACACATGTTTCAATGGGTTATTTTACTCACCGAAGGTGCCCAGTGACCATGTCAACTAACTCATTTCTCACTGTAGGTGCCCAACGACTATTACAATGGGTAAATCTCTCAGCAAAGTGCCCAATGATTGTGTTAATGAGTTGTTTTACTGACCGAAAGGGCCCAGCTATTATGCCAACTGCTTGTTTTGCTCAACGTTGGTGCCCAACATCTATGCCAAATGTTGTTTTACTCACTGAAGGGGCCCAATGACTATGCCAACTAACTTTTTCTCATTGAAAGTGCCAAGTAACCATTACAATGGGTTATTTTCTTACCAAAGGTACCTAGCTACCATACTAGCAGGTTGTTTACTAATAGTTGTGTTTTGTATGATATTTTAGGGTGTAATTTGTTAAGTATTTAGTGTTAATTTGAGAGTTAAGTGAGTATTTATGTGTTAATTATGTTAATTTGTGTGTTTATATGCTTTTATAGGTTAGTGTGAATCCTTGAGCTTAATTGTTATATTTTTAAGGTACCTTGATGCGTGTGTTAGTGTTGTAGGGTAAATAAGGAAGAATGATGAAGATTTGAAGAGTTTCAGGACAAAATCATAGATCGTGACAAAGAAGGATGAGCAAGCAGGAGCCACGTCACGATCGTGCACATAGGCCATGATCGTGGCAGAAAGTCCCTAAGTCAAACCACGATTGTTTATAGTAGGCACTGATTGTGACAGAAAGGTTAAAGCATCAGCCACAATCTTGCCCTCATTCGGGCTAACATAAAAACTCAAATTTTGAGTGATTTTTTGAACCATTTCGACCCCGAGTTTGACCTATAGTTGCTACAGAATAAATAGCACATTATGTGACAACCACCGCATAGATTAAGGAGCAAAGAGATTGAAGCAAAAGAGCAAACTCTTGAAAAAAACCAGAGAGAAACCTAGAGAGAAATCAAGCGAATAAGGAAGGAGATGAAGGAAGAGAGGCACGAAGATATGTTTGACACGAAGTACTTCTTGGAATAGGCAGTTTCCCATAGTCACGACCTCCGAGATCCATTTTGATAGTATTTTCTTTTTTTATTTTGATTTCATTGATGTATGAGATTGAATATTGATTGAAATACTATTATTAAGTGTTGAATCTTTTGTCTAAGCTCACCTTCGTTTTGGTTCTTGAAATTAATAAAAATTATTTGATGGTATTTTATTTCGATTTAATTTTGATTCTTCATAACTTAGCAATAAACTGAGTGGGTAAGCCGATGAAAATCATCGATTTGGGCTAATGAGAGTTAGGTAAATTGATAGATAGAGAGTTGAATGAAACCGATAGAGTCGTGTAATGAGAGATCGAGCATAGATTCCTAGTCGGTTAATAGACAAATTCAGAACTAATTTAGGTTTTGGGTCAATTACAGATTGAGAGATCGCAATTCCCATAATTTGAATTATAGTTTATCAATTAGGGTTAAGAATTATAACTCAAGAGAGAGTAATTCACCCTATGACCGACTAGGTACGTTAAATCAAAATTTGCATTAGATTTTATTTAGTTTCGAATCGGATCTCACTTTCTCTCAGTTGGTTATTTCTAAGTTAGGTTGCGGATTATTTGTGTGGTTTGCTTTTTTGTCTATTCTTGTGGCACTTTAATTTTCTCAATTTTGATTATCAATTGGTTTATTTTCTGCAGTAGTTGTTTAAATAGATTAATTGCAAACTTAGCTGTCCTTAGATTTTAGGACTAGTTCCCTTCCTCGTGAGATCGCTACGCAAACGACCCATGCGCTTGCGGTAATTACCAAGGTTATAATTAGTAAAACTTAGTGCGTGCAACCTTGAGCAAAAATTTACCCCAATAAAGATGTGCCAATGGGTTGTTATCTCACAGAAAGTGCCTAGCGACTGTGTAAATGGGTTGTTTTGCTTACTGAAGGTGCAAAACGACCATATCAACTACTTATTCTCTCACCGAAGGGGCCCAATGACCATGCCAACAAGCAATTTTCTCATCTAAATTTCTAATGACCGTATTAGTGGGTTGTTTTCATCATTAAAAGGGCCCAATGATCATGCCAACTAGTTGTTTTGCTCGCACGAAGGTGCCCAGCATCTATACCCAAGTGATCAATTTGCTCACCGAAGGCGCCCAACGATGATGCCAACTGGTTATTTTCTCATCGAAACTTCCTAGTGACTGTTACAATGGGTTCTTTTCTCAACGAACGGGCCCAGCGACTATGATAACGGATTCTTTTTCTCACCGAGGTGCTTAGCAATCATACCAACTGGTTGTTCTCGCCGCCGAAGGTGCCCAACGACCATGCCAACGAGTTGTTTTGCCCACCAAAGATGTGCCCACAGACTATTTTCTCTACGAATGTGCCCAGTAACCATGCCAGTGGGTTGTTTCGTACGCCAAATATGTGCCAATGGGTTGTTTTCTCACTGAAAACGCCCAGCAAATGTGTGAACAGGCTATCTTGCTCACTGAAGGTGCCTAGTGACCATGTAAACTAGTTGTTTTTTGACCGAAGGTGCCCAAAGACTATGCCAATGGGTAATCTTCTGATCAAAAGTGCCCAATAACTATGTCAATAGGTTTTTTCCTCACTGAAGATGCCCAGCGATCATGCCAACCGGTTGTTTTGCTCACCAAAGGTACCTAACAACTATTCCAAAGGTTTGTTTTGGTCACCAAAGGTGTCCAATGACCATGCAAACTTATTTTCTTATCAAACCTGCCTAGTGACCATTACAATGGGTTGTATTCCCACAAAAGGTGCCCAACGACTATTACAATGAGTTGTTTACTCATTGAAAGTGCCCAGTGATAGTGTCAATAGATTATTTTGCTCGTTGAGGGTGCCTAGCGACCATGCGATCTAGTTGTTCTGATCACTAATGGTGCCTAGCAACTAGGCCAAAAGGTTGCTTTTCTCACTAAAGGTGCCCAACAACTAGGCCAAATGGGTTGTTCTGCTCACCAAAGGAGCCCAACGACCATACCAACTGGTTGTTTTTTGATCGAAACTATTCAGTGACTATTACAATGGGTTATTTTCTCACCAAATATGCCCAGCTATGGTTACAATGGGCTATTTACTCACCAAAAGTGATAGGCGACTCTATCAACAGGTTGTTTTTCTCACCAAAGGTGCCCAACGACTATGCCAACTGCTTGTTTTGCAAACCAATGTTTTGCCAATGGGCTATTTCCTCACTGAAGCTGGTTAATGATCATGCCAACTGCTTGTTTTGCTCGCCCAAGGTGCCTAGCGACCATGCCAACTGGTTGTCTTGCTCACCAAAAGTGCCCATCGACTATGCCAACAAGTTGTTTTGGCCATCAAACATGTGCCAAAGTGTTGTTTTCTCAACAAAAGTGCTAGCAACTGGCTAAACGTGTTGTTTTGCTCATCATAGGTGCCCAACGACCATGTCAACTAGTTGTTTTCTCACTGAAGGTGACTTGCCAATGGGCAATTTTCTGAGTGAAAATGCCTAACAATTGTGTCAACGGGTTGTTTTCCTCACCAATGGTGCCCAAAAATCATGCCAACTGTTTGTTTTGCTCATCGAGGGTGAATAAAAACTATGCCAAAGGGTTGTTTTGCCCACCGAAGGTGCCCAACAATCATGCCAACCGGTTATTTTCTCATTGAAGCTGCCCAGTGACCATAATAATGGGTTGTTTACTCATCAAAGTATCTAACGACCGTTCAATGGGTTATTTACCCACCAAAAGTGCCCAGTGATGGTATCAACAGTTTGTTTTGCTCACTAAGGGTGCCCAATAACCATGCCAACTAGTTGTTTTACCCACCAAAGATGTGCCCACAAGCTGTTTTCTCAGCGAAGGTGCCCATTAACCATGCTAGCAGGCTGTTTTGCCCATAAAAGTTGTGGCAATGGGCTGTTTTTCCCATAAAAGTTGTGGCAATGGGCTGTTTTCTCACTAAAAGTGCCCAAGATTGTACGAATGGGTTTTTTTTTTCACCAAAGGTGCACAGCGACCATGTCAATCAATTATTTTCTCATCGAAGGTGCCCAACAACCGTGCTAAGAAGACAATTTCTCATCAAAAATGCCCAGTGATTATGTCAACTGATTGTTTAACTTCTTAAAGTTGCCTGGAAACTATGTCAAAGGTTTGTTTCGCTTACTGAAGGTGTCCAACAACCTTACCAATTTGTTGTTTTCTTATTGAGCCTGCTCACTAATCATTATAATGCATTGTTTTCTCACCAAAGATGCCTAGCGACCATTACAATGGGTTGTTTACTCAACGTAAGTGCCTAGCCAGTGTGTCAACATGTTGTTTTGCTCACTGAAAGTGCCCATCGACCCTGCCAACTAGTTGTTTTTCCCACCAAAGATGCCCCCACAAACTGTTTTCTTTACAACATTATGCAGCTGCATTGCCAACCGATTGTTTTGCCTACCAAAGATGTGCCAACGAGTTATTTTTTTAATGAAGGTGCCCAGTGACTATATGAACGGGTTGTTTTGCTTACCGAAGGTGCCCAGCGACCATGTCAACTAATTGTTTTCTCACCGAAGGTGCCTAACAGCTTGCCAATGGGGAATTTTCTCACCGAAAATGCCTAGTGATTGTGTCAACAGGTTGTTTTCCTCATTGATGGTCCCTAGGGATCATGTCAACTGGTTATTTTGCTCATCGAATGTGCCCAGCATCTATGCCAAAGGGTTGTTTTACTCACCAAAGATGTCCAACGACCATGCCAACTGGTTGTTTTCTCATCGAAGATACCTCATGACCATTACAATGAGCTATTTTCTCACCAAAGGTGCATAACTATTATTACAATGGGCTGTTTAGTTACAGAAAGTGCCTAGTGACTGTGTCAACGATTTGTTTTACTTATTGAAGGTGCCCAGCAACCATGTTATCTAGTTGTTTTGCCCACCAAAGATTTGCTCACGGACTATTTTCTCACCAAAGGTGCTCATCAACCATACTAGCGGGCTGCTTTACTCACCAAAGATGTGACTATGGGTTCTTTTCCTACTAAAAGTGCCCAGCGATTGTGTAAATGGGTTGTTTTGCTCGCCAAAGGTACACAGTGACCATGCCAACTAGTTTTTTTCTCACCAAAGATGCCCAACAACTGTGCTAATGGACAACTTTATCATCAGAAGTGCTCGATGACAATGTCAACGGGTTGTTTTCCTCACTGAAGATGTATAACGATCTTGCCAACTGGTTGTTTTGCTCAGCCAAGGTGCCCATCAACTATACCAAAGGGCTTTTTTAGTCAGCAAAGGTGATTAATTACTATGGAAACTGGTTGTTTTCTTGCGATAACTACCCAGTGATAGTTACAAAGGGCTATTTTCTCACCAAAGTTGCCTAGCGACCGTTTCAATGGCCTTTTACTCACTAAAAAATGCCCAATGACAGTGTCAATAGTTTATTTTCTCACTGAAGGTGCCCAACGATCATGCCAACTGGTTGTTTTTAATAGTAGTGTTTTGTATGAAGTTTTAGGGTTTAATTTATTATACATTTTGTGTTAAATTGAGTGTTTAGTATGCATTTAGGGTTTAATTAGATTAGTTTTTGTGTTTAATTTTTTTATGGGTTAGTTTGAATCTTTGAGCTTAAATTATATATTTTTTAGGAAACTTGATGTGTGTGCTAGTGTTGCAGGTAAACAGGGAAGAATGGTGAAGCTTTAAAAAGTTTCAGACTAAAAGACACAGACTATGATCATAAACACTGGCCAAGATCATGACAAAAAGAAGAATCAGAAGCAGTCAGGCCACGACTGTGTACCAGGAGCCATCATCGTGACAAAGAGTGTCAAGTCAGGCCACGATCATGTCATAAAGAAAAAAATATCAGCCACGATCATGGCAGGTAGGACAATGATCGTGCCTTGCAATAGTCTGACACAAAAACTCAAAATTTGAGTGATTTTTTAGACTGTTTCGACCTTGAATTTAACCTAAGGCCTCCATAAAATAGATAGAACATGGTGTGATAGCTGTCAGCAGACATTGTAGAGATGAGAAAGCTGTATGAAAGAGAGATTCTGTCAAAAATCTAAGAGAAACATAGATCGAGATCAACCGATCGAGGAAGGAGACAAAGGAAGAGAGGCACGAAGACACACTTATCGTGATGTACTTCCTAGAACAGATGGTATCCCGCAGTCGCAACCTTTAAGATCCATTCCGACAATATTTCCTACTTTTTATTTCAATTTCATTTATGTATGGAATTTGGAGATTGATTAGAAATATTTGTTGTTGAGTGTTGATTTTTCTATCTAAACTCACCTTTTATTTGTTCTTGAGATTAATAAAATTTGTTTGATTGTATTTTATTTCGATTTATTGTGATTCAATTTGATTTTTTATAACTTGGTAATAAACTAAGAGGCTGAGTTGGTGAAAATCATCGATTTAGGTTAATGATAGTTATGTAAACTGATATGTAGAGAATTGAACTACACTGGTAGAATCGTGTAACGAGCACAGATTCCTGGTAAGTTAACAGACAACATTAGAACTAATTTAGGTTTTGGAAAAATTGTGAAACGAGAGATCTCATTTTTCATAATTTGAATTAGGGTTTATTAGTTAGGGTTAAAAATTATAATTCAAGAGAGACTAATTCACCCTAGGATCGTCTAAGCCCGTTAAATCAAAAATTTCATAATTGGGTAGATTTTTTAATTTCGAATAAATTCGTCCTTTCTCTCAATTGGTCACTACTAGGTTAAAATTCAGATTATTTTTGTGAGTTTGTTTTTGTTTGTTCTTTGGGTGCTTTAAGTTCTCATAATTGATTCTTGACTGATTTTAATCTCTGTAGTAGTTGTTTAGTGAGGTATTATGAACATAGCTGCTATTAAATTTTAGGACAAGTTCCCTTTCTCATAGGATCAACACCTTAGGTACTACGCAAACGATCCATGCACTTGCAAAATTTACCAAAGTTATAAATATTAAAACTTAACGTGTGTAACCTCAGGCGAACAAGTTTTTGGCGTTGTTGCTGGGGAAACCAATTTAGTTTTATAGTCTAAAGCATTTTTCCACTTTTTTATGTCTTAAATTAAGTTTTTATTAAACAAAAATTGGAAAGACTTTGGAGCGTAAAGTAGAGACACATCATGACATCTTAGAGTGAGAATGAGACATCCAAAGAGTTAAGTGCTATGAAGAGGTAAAAAGAACGATCATGGAGGATGTATATTATAAGGAGCAAAGGACGTTTACGAAATTCAATGAGCCTTAATTTGGTTAGGAAAATCATCATTTTTATATGAATCTGAATACTTCGGGATGGCAGAACTACCCGCATTCTATTGGTCCAACAATGTAGGGAATCATTTAGAACATCAAGACCTAGTTGAATTTCAATATGATGAATCTAGTTCATTGGATTCCAAGCTGGACAAAATCATGGATAAGATCACAGATAAGTAAGAAAAGCAGAAGAGACTAAAAGAGCAAATTGATCGAGTAACGAAAAATTATACTGCTTCTACTCACAATCTGGAAATTCAAATAGGCCAGCTTTCTAGGTAATTATGTAGACAAAGTGTGGAAAACTGTCTGCATAGCATGAATGTGAATTCAATAGAAGCATGTTAGTGTTGGAGTTATGTAAATATAGTGCCTTGGAAAGCAAGTATATTTACATGTAACTTTATCTTCTTCAGTTACAATTTTGTAATGAAAATATTTATTATTAATAAAACAAAAAAATTTGGTTTTATTTGTGTGAGTGTTATATATCTGGTCAAAAGGTACCAAGATTCTTTTGCAAGTAATATACATATATATAGAGATGTATGGGAAACATATATATTATTAGAATCTAATTGACTCACAGTTGAATAACCAAGTTGGTTGCTTGATTATGGTTTCAGACTGTAGTGTTGCGATTTATCTCCATATAAGTAAAGGAGTTTACTTCAAGGGAATGATGAATTTCATATCATGATAGTAGTTGACTATCGATGATGGCACTATTAAATGAATCTGGAATCAAGTAGTTTTCATGAATAAAGTAGGCCATTACTTTAATCTTAAAACATACAACTTAAGCATTCGCTTATTATGAACCATAATCTTGATGAGTGGTGAACTCATAT
>JAOTAY010020221.1:0-35609 GCA_025629805.1 Erythroxylum baracoense
TCATTTACACTACATAAAACTCAAAGCATAACTTACTTGTCTTAAGCTTCACTCTCTTCAGTAAAATTCCAGAAATTAAGATAGGATGAGAATGATAACTAAAACCACAATTAGCTGTCGTGATTATTTTGCAAGGTATATCGTTGATGAATTAATCAAAAGCTAAACACAAGAGTGAACATGCATGGTATTTCGATGATGGATGGACAAAGAGGGAGTTTTAGTGGTGAGTGATTTTCAGTGATGAACAATAGAGTTGTAGAACTTTTTTCCCCAAAAACATAACTTAGGTGTCTCATTTGTGTCTGACACATGTCTTCTATGCATGTCCTACACTTGTCACCTATTTGAAGCTACCAAATGTCACTTAGCTATTGGTCTACATGTCACACATTAATTTATCCATTTGTCACACTTCTATTTGTCTCTTATTTCTGTACTTTTCTTAGTCTAAAATACTTCAAATTTTCAATAAATCTCCAAAATATCTGAAATGCCTCCAAAAATGTGAAATTACTTCTAATACACACCAATTTAATTTTTAAGACAATTAATTCATAATTCACACTTTAATCACATTAAAAAAATCACTTATACCCGAAAAATATCAATGAATGCATGTACAATTATTTTAATGAGCGAAAAAATTATTCACGTGCATATATATGCCATATAATGCATGAAATGCACTTCTAAATTCTCAATAAACTCTCATATGTAATTCTTAGGGTTCTAACCCTAATCATGGGATAATGGGATATTTTCAGAAAATGAGAGAAGAGATGGAGAAGAAAGCCACGAAGAGAAGAAGAGAAAGCAAGAAACAAAAAAATAAAATGGTCTTTCAAGGTTAAAGAGTGTATAACGTGAGTAAAGGTTGAGTGGTGAGTGGTAGTGACACTTTTTATTGCCATTTGTCACTTCCTATAGTCCCATTTGGACCACTTTTATAACTAGTCCATTTTGTCTCCAATTTCTAATCCAATTATCTCTTAAATTTCAATGACTTTTTTCAATAAATCCTAATGTCATTTATAAAAATTTTCACTGTCATTTGACTCTTAATTCTACTATCATTTATCAATTGTCATGCCACTTGGCATCTTTGCTAGTCCAAAAATAACCAGAAATTTGAAATTTTCCTAAATTTTTACCAAAACTTTTTAATCAATACTTATACTCACCAACTAAATTTTTAAGACAATATAGGCACTATTCACATCATAATCACATAAAAAATCAAATATAACTTGAAAAGTCAAATGAGTGAATAAACAGTCATTATAGTGTGTACAAAACAATCAAATTCACGTGTGTGTAGACTAATTTTATTCATGAGTATGAAATGCATTTTTCTAATCTCTTATTGCTATTTCTCGTTTACAGAAATTTAGAGTTCTAGCCCTTAATATGAAAATGGGATGTTACATATATGATCACAATAGGTAGAATCAAAGAACCAAAAAGTAGATTTACAAAGAGTAATAGATAAGATAGGGGAAGTAATAGTACAAGAATTAGGTTGTTCTGTTGAAGAATATACTAGATTTCTTTTAAGGAAATACAAAGGGAAGTATTCTTAAATGTACAAGCCTCAGTGGCCATTGTAGCACTAAAACTACTCAAAAACCAAGACATACTGTGAGATTTGGTTAGAATACCTTAGCTAGATTATTATATTTAGCTTCAAGTTTAGGACAACTAGAAATATAATGCCCATATTTTTGTAGTATTTGAAAAATCTCTTAGAAGAAGTAGAGGAGGCTCAAGTAGTAGAAGGAGCACTAAGAACCAAATCTTTGGAAGGGAGAGATCATTCAACGTGGAGAGTATAAGTCAAGCTTCCTAAGAGAGTACCTCCTAAATAGCTGTATAAAGTTAATGTATGTGAGTGTGGTAAAAGAAGTAACACAACTAACTAAAACTCAGTATAAAAGGTCAGAAGTAAATGTCATACAAGCTAGCTGCAATTTATGAACATCATCTGAAACTATATAGAGTGTCTATAAAGAATCTCAAAAATCTTTAGTGCAGTCAAAACAATGAAATTTCAACTTAATACTAGGTTTACAGGTGTTGCGAAATTAAGTTAAAATCTAATGATTCTTTCTATCCTATTGATCGAGCCTCGCAGTGTACTGAGTTTCTATCTCATCATCATGTTTAATGGGTTTGGTAACCTTACTAGTGACAGATCATCAAAGAAGTCTTTTGTTTAGAAAATTACACTGCTCTTGAGCGCATAAATCATAATTCGAACCATCAAAAATCACACTAATAAGATGAGTTATAGAGTGATAATTATCTTATCCAACCAAGGAAAACCAAAGGAGGAAGTGTGAAAAAAAGGTATCCAAACCTGAAAAAGACATGCTCAAATTTTGAGAAAACAAATCTCAAAAATAAATTCTGGAGAAGTAAAAACCTTGGGTTGCAAGAAAACCAACCTGAAAAGGACTTAACCAAGTGATCAAACCTATCTGGACTGGTCAAGTTTGATTGGGTCAACCACGAGAAGAATGGCTAACATGACGTAGTGTGATTGGATGAAAGATGCTGATATGATGAGAGCACAGAGTCTTAGTGCATACGGTATGTGTGTGAGTGGACTTTGAAGGCAGCAACTTCAAGTGGTGCGTACGAGCGCATGGAGGCTCCAATCAAGATCCGACAGTGGAGTCGTCTTGATAATAGGAGTCTTCTATTATGCTTAAAAAGGAACTGAGCAACAAAGTCTTATACATAGTGAAGATTAATACAACCCAAAAAAGAAGACCAACTAGAATAAAATGCAAGAATCACTAGAAAATGATTAAAAAAATCAAAACCACTTTATAAAAGTTCAACTTAAAACTAATAAAAAATGAATTGTTTTATTTATGAATTGTTGTAAATCATAATAAGAGAGATATATCTATTCATAAACACAATTATTAAATTTAATTGACACCTAAGCATAATATATAAGTTGAAAAGAATATTTACATTAATTAGAATTTCCATCCTACAGTTCAAGATATCGCACCAAGGATAAAGTTGACAAACGATTTTTCAGTAAAAATTTGTTTACAAACCGGTACAATACAAGACGGTAATATTTCCTTAAAAAAAAGAAACATTTATCAATGTACAGCACATTTACCTGTTGTAGGAACTGAATCTAGCACAGTGCAGCATTTGTAGAAATTACAGCTATAATTCCTTTACATATATTAGCTCTAAAATCAAACTCAAACATACAAAATGTCTGTTAACGCTAATTGCTTCGGTCGTATATTGAATTGAAAGTCATGGTTGCATTAGACATCTCAATTCCTGAAGATGAAGATGTATCTTCCAGTTTTCCCAAACCTGCCGATGTTGTAAAAGTTGAATTCTTCGTGTCCGGCTTAGCTAGGCCACCTTTGGAACCCATAAATTCAGAAATCAGGCCAGGTCTCGATATTTTCTGGTCATCAACATCTATATCACTAATCAGCATCTTCACCACAGCAGACATGGATGGCCGGACCTTTGGCTTATCTTGTGTGCAAAGAAGGCCAATTTTCAAGTATCTGCAAGCCTCTTCTTTATTGTAATCTCCATTCATAGATTCGTCTACTAAACTCAGTAGCTCTCCTTTTTCATGAGATACCCATACCTGCATTTTTTCACCTTTTCTTTATGGAGAACTCTTGCAATACTGATAAGCTTCTATAGAGGGGGAAAAAAAAAAAAACTCAAGTAGGTCTCAATCTAACTAATTTCGGTCAATAGGAATATCTATATGGAATGTTGTAGATAACATGAAATTGTACTCAATCTAACAAGGATACCTTTCAAATGTGTCCGCATGCAGCTAGCGAAGTAGAGAGAAAAAGACAAAACATATTGAAACATACTAACAGAACCTACGATCCTGAGATAAGTCAAACAAACAACATTCCACAGGTGCGGGGAAAATAGATGAACGGCAAATATGCTCAATTCATTCAGAAGCTTGTTTCAGTTGCAAAAGGTGATCCACTTACTACAGTGCGGCAACCAAAAGTTCCTCTTGTGTGTTTACTAGGATTACATGGAACACTTCAAGTTGAGCCTCGGTCTGGAAACAATGTGAATATGTTATCCAGATTTTTTTTTAAAATGCAATACGCCGTTCTCCAGAAATTTTGTTTTAGACACATGATAGATCTACCGATCAGTGTCATTGGTCATCAACGATAATATATTATGTCAACTACATGTATATATAAAGAAAGCCTCCATGTTCAGAAGACAACAGTTATTGGTCACACAAACCAATACAAGATACAAAATGAAGCATGTGGAAGAAGACCATACTCTTTCAAGAAGATACTGCTCTTCTGGAGGTAACCTCCTGTTCGTGTTGGGCTGCCCACAAACAATTTCTAAGAGCAATATGCCAAAGCTGTATATATCGGCTTTCCTTGTAACTTGTCCTCGAATAGCATACTCAGGAGCTAGGTAACCTCTGCATCATAAAGAATGGTAGCAATTACTTCAATGCATCAAAATCAAACTTTAGGATCATCTCTATGAAAAACTAGTCATCTATATGATTCTCAATCAAATATCATGCACTCAAAGCTCATATGTAATCATATTCAAATGAATCAGACTGCTTGTCCGCTGAAGCAATGAAACAAGAATACTAGAAACATCCACTAAACTTACGCAGTTCCAGCAACACGTGTACTAATGTGAGTCAGGTTAGCTGGGAAAAGTTTTGCAAGACCAAAATCTGAAATTTTTGGTTGAAGGTTCTTGTCAAGGAGGACATTACTTGCTTTGATATCCCTATGAACAATATGCGGCTGAACTTCCTCATGAAGAAATGCAAGACCCTTAGCAATACCAATGGATATTTTACACCTTGTATTCCAATCGAATTGGATACCACTTTGGCCTCCACCTAAACAGTAAAGAGAAATGTTTAATATTCAAACAATCACTGAACTCGAATCAGGATTAGATATTAAATTTACCTACAAGTGTCTTTGCAAGACTGTTATTCTCAAGATAGCCATAGACTAAAATTCTATGATTTCCTTCTGCACAACAACCATACAACTTAACCAGATTTTCATGCTCGATATCTGTAATTATATTAATTTCATTCAGGAACTCCCTCTCTCCTTGCCTTGAGTCAGCTGATAGTACTTTTATGGCAACAACTGTATCATCCTTGAGCCTTCCCTGTTAATTTGGCAACAATTTTGTAGGAGAGAGTCAATAGAACAAATATCATGAAACAATTAAGAAACAAAACCGAGTATCTGTGAAGTATCCAGAAAGTAACAACATGTTTAGTCACCTTGTAGACACGACCAAAACCCCCCTCCCCAATTTTATTCATGGGACTGAAGTTGTTGGTTGCCGTTTGCAACTCTCTGTAGGTGTACAACAACTTGTGCTGAATGCCTGATACTCCTGCAAGAAACAATTCATTGGAAGCTTTTAGTTGCAATAGCATTGAATTAAAAAAAATTATTCAACCATCGTTGTGTGCATCATGACACTAACTGGCAATACTGGAGTAGAAAATATAAAAAACCTAAAGAAAATCCCAGTTTTCACTATGTATGAAAGCTTATGAAATTGTTTCTGCTGTCTGTTATCTATGTCAAACTAAGCAGGTCTTGACAGAAACCTAATATGAATTAGATTCCAACCAACAAGAAAATGAAATAACAAGTCAGCTCAGCTGCATACGGTCATCCACTTCTGTAGTTCGCTTAACTTGGGAAGCCCCCTTCTTTCTGAAAAATGACGATAAACAAGTCATACCCAGATTGTTTATGCAAACTGAGTGTTCCTGAGAAATCAAATCCCCACACAGCTAACAGCTCCTGAGATGTCATTTCACAAACCCATCAACAAGAGCCTATCATTGCCTCTAGTTAATCATCACGAAACAATTTCAGCAGGAGAGAAAGTAAAGGGCCTAACAGCAGCTAATGAGCCAGAAGATGAATTATCAAGTAACAATCTGTAAGCCCAAGCATACAACGAAACAATTGCTAAAGCATTGGACAAATCACAATACTACAACAATAACTAAAACTTCATGCGAAGTCTGTCAAAACGGTGTGAATTTTTTAGATGAACTTAAATAACACAAGAAAACAAAAGAAACTTATAATCAACGGAATGACGCAGCCCTCAGTTAACATATCTATCAGCTTCTCAATATTGGACTACAAAAAAAACAGGAACTGTTTATCATATTTCTTCACGGAAGAAGAAACCATAATGTAGTGATTAAGAAAAGAGCCACCAAGCTACAATACACTAACGTGAAAGATCCTAAGAAACAAAATAAGATATCAGTGGTCAACTTTTATAGCACATTAACAGCACAGATTCAAGGTAAAGCAACAAGTAAATACACTTCGTTGTTCCAATCAGATGGCTTTTTTACATGCAATTCCTTTCACCATACAATGCATAGTTCCACAGAAAGTAATCACCTCAAGTAAGTGAACTATAATGACATGAATGTGCAATTTTTCTTTTTATTTAGCTGAATCGAACACTTTAATTGCAAAACCGCGTAAGGGGAACTCACTGTAAGAAATCAGCACCAATTTGTAGAGTAGATGTTAAAAACACAAAGGAACCTTAAAAGGCATCCAAAAGAAGAGGAGCTTTCAATCTAGTGATGTTATTGATAAGAAAAAGGTAAAACAAAAAGCGAAGTCTGTCACAGAACCTGGGAAAGAACTCGACAAGGTGCTAAGGAGTCACCAGCAAAGCACCAACATGGATCTTGACAAAAACTTCAGGCCTCAACAAAAGGCTTTTCTGAAGAAATTCTGAATCCAACAAGAAAGTAAGATCTTGTTAATAATACTCAGAATCAACCAACTACAATAGTTGAAAAAAATTACATCTTAAATCGACCAAAGTAACTATAAAACGATAGAGACGCGAGAAACCGACATTGATTTTGCGAAGCAGAGAAAACGGAGGACAAGTAATAGAATAAGAAAGTTTGAAGCTTTAACTTTGTGGCTGTTGGTCTATGGAAGTTAAAACAACAAGAGGTGCGGACAACGCTTGAAGTCAATACGTTGACTTGGTGTTCTATAGTTTTCAGTTTGCTACACAGAAATACTAACAAAAATAATAACCCCTCACAAAAAACCATTTTCTTTTATCCTGCCTTTCATCGATGCTTCTTTCCCTTAATTCCTCGGCAACCAAACAACCAACATAGAAGAAAATGTACCCTTTTGGTTCCTGGTGTTGCCAACTGACAGCTTGCAGATGTCAATTTGAAAGCTTTCTTTAACTCGTTACACGTTGTCATGTCCCACTTTGGATAGACAATGAGAAGGGTCCTAGTTTATAATTACGGGAACTGGACATCTTATTAGGTGTATTTTTTGAAGAGAGGGTAATAAACACGTGACAAGTGGTATCAGAATCAACCTATTCTTAACTCCAATGTCTTGCCAAGCACCTCTCAAGGTGGGATAGGCAGGGGGCCTCACCTATAACAAAGGCGTCACAGGATTGGATAGGAAAGAATGTCATGTCCTATATCAGATAGACAATAAAAAAGGTCCTAACTTATAAGCGTGAGTATTGCACCCCTTATTAAGTGCATCTTTTTGGGAGAAGATAACAGATAGGTGACAACGTTCACAGCGTTGTCCAGGTATTGGTTCTTGCAATAAGAGTGTCGTAAAGGAAACGAAGCAAGCGCTCCTTCTCTACCTCTTCCATTGGCGTTCAGTCTCGTACTCCATGACTTGTCATGATGTCAGTCAAATAACTTGTGGAAATTGCAAAAACTCTATCCTCCATTTAGAGCGTATTTGATTGGGTATGATTTTAAAATTTATAAAAATATAAATATTGTCTCCAAGTTTTTTTTTTTGAATATTTTCATATTTGAGCTATTTAATTTTAAAAAATTAAGTTTATAATTATGATAAAAATAAAAAATATATTATAATAATAAAAATAAATAAATAAATATTATTACTACTACTTTCTTGATTCATTTTTGTAATATATTAACTTAATTGAAGTTCAAAGGACTAGTGCTCACGGGAACAAAATACTCCACATAGGAGCATTTTTAAAAATAGCATATTAAAATTAATTCATTGATTTAATCAATTATTATTAAATATGATTATTAGTAGTTTGACATGATCAAATAGTCAAATACTTTTGAATCTGTCAAAAAAAAGTTGATCAGTTATTTATTAAAGAAGACCATAAGCCAATCTTCTTCTTTCTTTTCTTTTAACAAAATTTTTTGATAAAAAGATAAAAATAACCTTAAATTTTATTTTTATGATAATTGAAATTTAATATTACTGTGTTTATATTATTTTAATTTTACAGTAAATTTTATAATATCACTTTCCCGTGATTCAATTATTAAAAAATTTATTGTCATATAAATTTAAATATAATTAATTAATTAATTAACCTTAAAACTAAAGAGCCCAACCTAGAAATCCTTAAATCGTCCATAAGCACTCTTTTTCATTTTGGTTGACGGCATTGAAATGTAGTGAGAAATGAGTCCACCACAGAGACAACTCCGTTGTTGGCGGAATAAGTTTTCTTGAAATTTTTGAATATATTAACTTATTAAGTCTTAAAAGTAGTTCAAAATATTTCCAAACTGTATAAAAAATTTATTGTCATATAAATTTAAATAAATTTAATTAATTAATTAACCTAAAACTAAAGAGCCCAACCTACAAATCCTTAAATGGTCCATAAGATGCTCTTTTTCACATTCGCTGACAGCATTGAAATGTAGTGAGAAATGAGTCCACTACAGAGACAGCTTTGTTGTTGGCAGGGTTTTTTTTTTTTTTGAAATTTTTGAATATATTAACTTATTAAGCCTTAAAGGTAGTTCAAAATGTTTCCAAACTGTACAAATTATGATACTCTATGCTAGTGACTATTATGATATACAAAAGTACATATAAAAGTTTTAACCAAGTACTAGGCATCTACACATTCCAATAAGAGAGGAGGTATTGTTGATGTTGAAGTTTCTGCTTTTATAAGGTGATCTCCAGCTGAATATGATGTATCAGTTGCTTACAAAACTACTTCATATGAGTATTTTTATCTTGAAATGTTATGAGATTCCTCTTATCCTATGTAACCGTGACTATTGATGATAAAAATATCCAAAAGCATTCCCTTACTGTGTTGTTTCTGTAGTTTAGTTGATATATTTGATCATTGTCCAAATTGTCTAGATTAGCAGCTAATGTACATCTGCCAAGTAGTTCCCTCCTTATGTCAATACATTTTTGATTGTTTCCTTAGCATTTCTGCATAAGCAACCCCAATTGGTAAGGTATGTATATCTGAATTCTATCAATAGTTCTTAATTGACCTTTCATAGCAATCCATAAAGTAAAAGTTGCACGAGGTAGAAGTTGACGGACCAGTTGACGGACCAAATAGATTTGGTCCAAACAGCTTAGGAAGATGTTTGAATAACCATTTCTTACCACAAAAAAAAACCGAGAACTTACCATCAAGTGAGTGTTTCAAATGTATTTATCAATTTCAACATTGCAGTGAGTTCCAAAGATTTCATTAACAAGTGAAATGGACATTGATGTGTTCTGAAATTTTCCTTTATAGATAATAGTTGCATATACTGAAATGTTCAAGGAATCTCCTGAAGTGTTCAAAGGAATTGAAGTCCTTAGGAATTTAGCATTATTAAACTTGTTTAATGGTCCAACAGAGAGCCAGTTGTTATACCAAAAGCTATCAGTTTTCCCGTTTCCAATTAGAGAGAGAAAATCAGTCCTATACTTCTCTATTAGCTTTAGGATGACCTTGAGAGCAGTCTACAACCTAGATGCTCCTATTGTTAATGAAATAGGCATGCATCCATTTACATCAAAGAGATTGCTTATCCTCAACAACAAGTCTCCAGAGTCTCTTGGTTAACATGATTGTGTTTACAGATTTAATAGAGTGAATTCCCAGCCCTCCTTGAATATGTCATGTAGATATTTCTTTCCATTTCACTATAGTTTTGTAGTTCCTCCCATTGCTGCCATTCCATAGGAAATTGTTGAATATGCTATCAATGGCTTTCAATATTACACTTAGAAAGGCTACGTGAGCAGCCCAATAGTTATTGATGGAGCTGAGGATATAATTAATAAGTTGGATCCTGCCGATTCTTGATAGGTGATTGGAACTCTAAGATGAAATTCTGGTTTGGATTCTTTTAAGCATCTTAGTGTAGTCCCTTACTCTAAATTTGTATGGAGAGATGGGGATGCCTAGGTTTTTCATTGGGAACTCTTAAAGTTGAAAACTAATTAAGGCTGGAATCATGTAATGAGGATTTGAGGCACTCTTAGATAAGAATAAATTGCTATTGGAATAGTTAACTTCCAATCTTGACTCTCTTTAAAAGATCTTTAAGGCTTTCATCAAAATAAAGATAGAGTTTACATCAGCTTTTGAGAGTAATATCAAATCCTTTGTAAAACAAAGATTGGTTAGTTTAAATTTGCCATACTTTGAGTGATATATGAAGTGCTTTGCCTTTGTAACTACACTTTAAATGATCTTATGGAGAGTTTGCATCACTAAGGAAAAGATGTATGGAGATAAAGGATCTCCTCGCCTTATCCCTTTGCAACTTAAAAAAATTTTGTAGGTTGCCCATTCACCAAGAAGTTGTATCAATATGAAAATACCTGGAAATCCCAATGCTTGTAGGAGATTTGTGATAAAGCACCAATTAGCATTATGATAAGCTTTCTTGAGATCTATTTTGATACAACAATTGGGTCTGCTTTTCATCAGGATATTGTCACCAATTACTGTACCATGCACCTTGATTGTGGCTAATATGCTTATGAAGCACTCCTTTAAGCCTTTAAGCTAAAATTTTGGAGAAGATCTTGTAAAAGGAATTGCAACAAGCAATGAGTTTGTAAATAAAGAAATTGTTCAGCTCAACAGTCTTTGGAACTAGAGTTATAAAGGTCCTATTGATCTCTTTGAGTAGGGTAACTTTATCAAAGAGCTCCATCATAGCTTCAGAAACCAAGTTACCGGTAAGAGACCAAGTTTCTTTGAAGAATTGACATTGAAGTCATCTAGCCCTGGAGCTTTATGAGGATGTAAAGATGCTAATGTGTCTTCAATATTTTGCATAAAAATAGTTTTAGCCAGATGAGAGACATCTTCTGGTGAGATAGAATCCTCTAGAACCAATTCAAGAAATTATTTGGATGAGTTTATTTTATAAGGTTTGCTCATAAACTCTTTGAACTAGTTATAAGCTCCCTGCATAATCGGTGATTGAGAATTAAGGACCCTATTGTTGTGTTTGATAGAGATGATTCTATTTCTGGCTTTTCTTGAGACTATTGCTTTATGGAATACTGAAGAGTTCCTATCTCCATGTTTCATCCATTCAACTCTTGCTCTTTGTTTACTCAAAATGCCAATGCTTGAGAATAATGGTGTAATACTTCCCTTTATTTTGCATCAATTGTCTGATTTCTAGGATTGGTGTATTGGAGTTGTTGTATGGACTCCAACTCCCTTCTTGCAGTATTTACTAGGTAGTGTGTATTGCCAATGTTCATGCTAAATAGTGATTTCATATCCTGCTTGATAAGTTGTATTTTTTTGGAATAAATGAACTACTTAGAACCTCGAATGCTTTCTCTTAATGTAGTCCATATACCCTCTTTAAAACTAGCTAGCTTTATGAGAAAATAATTGAACCTAAACGGATGAACACCTCTGTCCACAGTTAAAAAAGTGAGAATGGGAGTATGAGCTGATAATAAATTAGCACTAAACTTTGAAAAACAATTGAGGAACATATTTAGCCATCTTATATTAGCTACACTTCTGTCTAGCTTCTTCTTTATCAAGTTAGGACTAGATTGCTTGTTAGTCTATGTATAAAAGTAGCCTCCCATTTAAGTGTCAGTGCATTAAGCTTCTTCTAAGCAATTACCAAATTCCCTACATGGATAACATACTGCTCTTAAACCTTTAGCTTCCTCAGCCTTTAATATGGAATTGAAGTCTCCATATATCATCCACGGGTTGGAGTTAGAGTTGCCAATTTCTTTGATGTGGTTCCATAGGAAGTTTCTTTGGTAAGCACTGTTATGTGTATAAATAAAGGAGATGCACACTCTTTGATTGAGTTATCACAGGGAGATATCTAAATATACCATTTGGTCGGTTATGAAACAAGAGATGACCATGATTGCATCAGAATCATAAAGGACAAAGATTCTACCATTTAGATGATAGGAAAGATTAGAAATACATTGCAATTTAGTTATACGATAATTCAACAGCTTACACTCTTCACTCTTTATTCTTGTTTCCAAAATATCAGCTATGCTGACTTTATTCTACAATATCACATATCTGATCACTAGATGTTTATTAGGGGTGTTAGCCCCTCTGATTTTCCAAGTGAGAAAGATCATGAAGTTATTACCCCTAAGGAGAGTTGTTTCTTACAGTTTGATCTTTTTCTTCTCGTACTCGTTTCAAATTATGGTATCACTTGTGGTTGTTGTTGTTTTGTACTAGAAGACTCATTAGAATTATTCACTAAATATCTCTAATTCACTAAATTTCTAGAGATCTATTCTATCACAGCTTTTTTGTTTGACTACACCACCCGTGTTGACTTTTTTAGAGTTTCAGTAGGTATGTCATTGTTAGAAACAAGAGGTGATTCAATATCTTCACTAAAGTTCTCTAGATCATGAATTTCATTAGTACTGTTGCTTGCTACTAATGGATTTTAGGTTGGCACAGCTTATTTACTTGTTTCCATCATCTTAACAATATCAGTTGAAAGTGGAATCCTGAGCAATGTTTCTATTCTCATCCATATCTCCATTTACAGCTTCCACGTTAATTAATGAATTAGACACTTAGATCATAGTTCTATTTGCATTAGTGATAAAAGGTTCAATGTCAACATTGACAACATACTTCTCTTTAGTTGTTAAAGTTAATTCATGGTAACTGCCAGTTTTAAATACTCTCCCTATAGGTACCCATTTTTGCTTTTTACCAAGCTGTAGTTTCCAAGCATATGTGACTTTCAACTAGTCTCCAATGGCTTCCACATCCTCATTTAACTTGATAAAAAGAATGACATTAGGCAAGTTAGTGAATGAAGTTATCAATATACATACTCTAGCATAGTTGACCCTCTTGGTTTTAGTTGTTACCTAATCAAGTGCAATGGGTCTCCCAATAAAACTTACTAAGTAGCTCAAACCACTAGTTGTCCTATTCAAGAGGGACCTCATGTAGGTTTAACCATATAGGTATGTTATCAAGTTTCAGTTCCTTTAACTTGAGACCTGACCTCTATAACTGTAGTAGGAGAAGTTTATTTTGCACATGTCATGGTCCAAATTTTGCACATGTCATGGTCTAAATTGTATAACAAGGTAAATCTCACTCAGAACATAATATAAATGTAAGAAAAACAATCAATTAATTATATGTCATGACTACCAAGTGAGATTAGGACTTTAATCATGTTTTTAGCTACTCTTACTATTTTACTCGAAATAATAGCCCTCACTACTATTCAAAAAGATTACTTTAATCTTTCTAGTAGGCTAAGATCCTACTTAAATATAGTCAATCTTGAGTTTGCTTAACAAACCAACTAAACTTAAATTAGGTAGACAATAATTTTATCAATCACATCTCATGAGACTACTAGATCTATTTGGTGACAACTTTTGCCTAAACATATCTGATATGTTATTCCTAACTGTGCCTCTAAATTTATGTAATCATGAGTTTGCTCATTCAAATATCAAAATTTTGGTTAAGTTATCATAATACTAAACATACTCGGGTTAAAATAGTCTTAAGTTTGCTCAACAAGCCTCACAATAAACATAACTAGTTTATTCTTATAATAATGGAAGACAACAATCATGTTCTCAACTTGTACTTGATATTTTGACGAAGGATTTAATTTCATTCGTCTCGTCAAACACAAAATTTCATGTATATATATATATATATATCAAACATATCAATAAAATATGCAACTTATGCACTCATAATCAAATTATATGCATTAAAAATGAATCTTTGTTTTATTCTAGTTATTGATCTTTATAATCTAAAATAATATTTCCAACTCTTTGAAAAAATTAAATTAGATTAAACTCAATGATTCCTAAATAAATTTTAAATCCCTACTCCACATAGAATTTTAATTTAACTTGGAAACAATTTTCAAATCTAGTTAGAAACTAGTTCCAATTATCTTAACTCCTTTAATAAAATTTAATTGAAAAAAATTTTCAATAAATAATTTTTCTTCTCATTATAATTTAGAAAAAGTTCCTTCTCAAAATTATATAAGTAATACATTCTGATCTAGTTAGGAATTAGTATTCCTAATCTCATTAGAAATTACTTTTCCTTAATTAGCAAATTATTTTATAATATTAAAGGAAACTACTTTCAAAATTAAATAAAACACCTTTAAAATTTAATTAAGAAAGTCCTTTATTTATTTAGAAATTTATTTCTTAGAGTTCTTTCTTATTTAAATTAAGAGTAATGAAAATGTTTAAATGTGGGGGTATTTGATATACGTTAATTGTATAACATTTTTAGCATGAATTGAGAGCATTTAGCTTTAGTTTTGAGGATTTTTATATGAATTGGTGCAACTTACATTTTGTTTTTCAAGCATTATTTTAGCTCTCCAATAAAGAACGAATAAATTCAAGCAAGCTTGAGATGAGTTGGAGTGACTTTGGGTTGATTTTAAAGGAAGAAATTAGAAAATGGAACCAATAGGAACCCATGTCACTGAATGGGGGCAATAGGGAGCCAATATGGCCTATGTTGGTGAACGTAAGGGTAAGAGGGAGGCAATAAAGACCCATGTTCAAGATACGAGACCGATACATACATGTGTTCAACTTATGTTGTATATTTTTTTATTCTGTTTCTTCCTTTTTTTTAGGCAAAATTAATACAAGACCAACATAAGAACATGTTAAACCTATGTTCGAAAAGGTTGTAAAGCAACATGAGGAACTATATGGTCATGTGCTTGACGGGAATAGTGTTAAAATAAAAACCAATCGATAATCTCAAGCAAAAGACCTTTGTTTAACTAAATTTCTAATATTTTAGGATAAGAAGACAAAAAAAGAGAATAGAAAGTGAGAAGAGGCATATGAGAGGACCAAAAATCAGTTTAAAGGCTGAAGAGACCCAAAAGCACATCAAGGAGAAATAATCTTAGAGGAAAGCAAGACTCTATAAAGATCAATCAAGAAGCATCAAGATTTAGGAAATATGAACTCATTCTTATCTCTTGTTTCTTTACTGTTCGTTGTTAGTTTTCATTGTTTAATTATGAACTAAATTAGGATATAGATTTAAATGAGATGAACCCTAAAATTTATGCTTTTAATTGTTTTTTATTTGATGAAAAATCGTTATTTACTTGAGAATTGTTCATATTTATATATTATATTGAATTTAAGGAACATTAGTTAAAGATTCAACAATTAATTTTGTATTTTGAGATTGAGAGATGATATGTATGAATAGGTCACAACATAAATTATAAGGGTTGTAAAGGTTACTCAAGATTGAAGGCATATAGTCTTTTTAAGTTAGAGTGAAATGTATCATAAGAATTAGCAAATTAAGTTAATATATTCTTAGTTTAGTTTGGTTAGAAAGAGATTTTAGTCAACCAACTTTAAGATAGGGACTATATTTTTTGGAAGAGAATATATTTATAATTTAAGAATTTATGTCTAAATAACTAATAATAATCATTACATTAGGATAAATTTAAGCATCATCAAATTTTTGGGAGGTTCTATTTCTAAATTTATCCTATATATTAATTCTTAGTCATATCTATTATCTTAGATGTTAACTCTTATTTTTTATTTTCTTTTATCAATTTAATCAATCTTTTGATTAAATTAGATAATAAAAATACGGTCATACACTACAGTAAAAAGAGTTTTTAGGCAACAAACAAAAACATAACTACTAGTACAAATATTATTGCCTTTTTATTAAAGCATACACTACAGTAAAAAGAGTTTTTAGGCAACAAACAAAAACATAACTACTAGTACAAATATTATTGCCTATAAAAGCAACAGAATTTATACCGTTAAATAAAGTGGCATTGTTATAAATGTAAGACAATACAAAATTTTTGACTAAGGCAACAAAATATTCTCAAGTTACAACAATAATTTTGAATGAATATAACAACAATTTGAATCTTTAAAGGCAATGAATTGGACTTTTTAAGCAACAATTTGTAATAATAAAAGCAAAGATTTATTCTTTCGTTACCAATATTATGTTAATGTAAAAGCAAACTCTTATTATTAAATAGGAAACCTCCATATATACATTAATGCATGTCTTAATTACGTACGTACTACCAAATATAAACAATTAAAAAACTACATTTATATATGCCATATTGTTTATAAGGACTTATAAAATTCAACTTTAACATTTTCAAAATACCAAAGTAAAAAATAACTTGCTAAAATATTCATCTATATTATCTTCCTCCATGTAATATGTAATATAAGTGAATTAATCTAAATACTAAACAAAACCAATATGTATGGAAGACTCCTGGTTCATGCAAATAAGCCAATTTTTTCATAACATCCACTCGACATGGAGGTGCATCTACATCTTTATAGTAATTAAACATCAAAACTCTTTACGAAAACCTGCATTTTTTTCAAAATTACACAAACAATTATCAGCAGCTCAGGAGAATAGTTAAATAAGAAGCTGAAGTTTGATCACTGGCTCACTGCTCACAGACTTAGCCAATAAGACAACATTAAAAAATTGATTATCACTTTGGCAACTGAGAGCTATGAACAACAATATCTCTTATACACATGCAATGAAGGATATAGTGGAACTTCCATCACCCTTACCATTTTCCCTGATGTACAGAGGACCTTAACCTCAACACCTTTAATACAATAGGAACAACTTATCAAACCAAGAATGTAATCACTTTACTAGGCTAAAACTTCCTTTTGAAAGTTCTGTTAGTACTATTTATTAGCCCAACATTCTTTTTACTGCTAGAAATTTGACCCATTAAGCTCCTAGACCTTTAAATGTCATGTCAGTCTATATAGTTTAAGGAATATAAAGTAAAACTCCACATTAGACTAGAGATAGGAGCCTTGAACTAAACATCCAAAAATTAGGCTGCTTGTAGATTAGATCATAGGAAAAGAGCAACTTGCAAAAAAAGGGAGGTCCCTGGTATCACCATCCTGAATTGTCAATGATATGCACCAAATGATCTGTGCCAATAGAAAATATAAACAAGGCATCAAATGTGCTACTACGTATTGTATATGGTCAGATACTTTAAATAAGTCACAATAGAAATGATAAGAAACAAAAGGGATAATAATATAGGAATTCATAAACCTTTTGAATTTATCTTCATTAAAGTCCTTATGAAGAAATGAGAGTTACCAAACAAATAATAATGAGACTTACCAAAATGAAGACAAATGGAGTTATGTAAACAGACTAATGTCACAAACTAACTTAAGTATCATGCAAGTAACTATGTAAATAGACTTTTATCCAACCATTTTCATGAAAAGACATTTTATAGTGCTACTTAACAAGAGCTATGGGTATATCTATTCTTCTAATTTCGCATACCAACTACCAAGTAGAGCATAGCCAACTACAACTAGATATGGGCTATCACATCACTTGATAATTGCCTTAGGAATATACGCATGGCCCTCCAAAGGTCATGAATGATATTCCCTTCAATATGGCCACACCCTTATCATCAGTCAAAAGATACCACACCCATCATATAACCTATAAATCAATTATGAGTATCGGATCATCCTTATTTACAAACAATGCATATATATAAATTATAACCTAAGTAATTGCGACATAGTAACAAACACTGAATACACTAAGAAATGCACCAGAATAATAAATTATTATTATTGTTATTTTTAATATTATTAAAAATAATATTTCAAAAATTATTGCATTATATTAATTTTTGAGAACATTTTTTTGAATTATTATGAATATATCATTATTTAATATTTTTCCTAGTGATAATTTTTTATTAGAGTTATGATGAGATTCATAATTAATTCACCTAGGTGCACTTAATTCTTTTAATACTATATTCGTATTTTGTAATGACAAATTAGTACCGATGTCACGTTACTGATTAAAATTGAAAACTACATGAAGAGAAAAGCAACATATCACAAAATGAGATGTAGGAAGTAATATTAACTACAACAAATTAATTAGGGATGGCAAGCAGCCATGAATCAAGTGTTTTTAATGAGCTGAATCATAGGTTAGACTCAAGCTTAGGTTAATTTAAGGTTTAATTATTCTAAACTAAATGATATCATTTCATTTAAAAGAATTGAGTCTAGGATAACCTTAACCATGCAACCTAAAGTTAAACTTAATTAAGAAAAGAAGTTAAAGGTTATTTAAAAAATTAATGACCACTAAAATTAATATGTGGTTAGCGGTCGGGTGCTTTGTAACAGATGGATGTCATGTCAATATACAAATAAGTGTACATTGACTCCTTGGACTTAAATTAATGAAGCTCACCTTTGTCATTTTCAGTTAAATTACGTGTGTGTGTGTATATATATGGACTTTACTCTACTCTACTCTACTTGTGCAGCACAAATCTACAATTTATTTTCTCAGCCACATCGTGCAAAGATGATTCGTAAAGGCGTGTTCGTAAACAAAATAGATTAACAAGACTTCTAGGACTAAGTATAGGGGGTTAAAGAATGAAATAGTTAGGAAAAAGTAAGTATCAATAATAATGAAGTTTAATTAATTTATAATTATAAACTATTTCTTTTAATTGAAGTTTTAAATGCTATTGGTTTAATTTTCACTCAACTGAGATTTATTAGAATATCATTATTAATTTTTGCAGGAGAAAAAACCTTTTTTTTCTTTTAGTATCACTTCAGTGGAATGCTTGTTGATTTTTATCCCACCAATTTTGTTATCATCATTTTCAGATTAGTTGTTCTATGACAACTGCATTATTGTCAAAAGCTCAAGATGAAGAGAGACAAACTCTAATTTCTCGCTAACGTCCTTTTCCACACACTTAACCCTA
Organism: Erythroxylum baracoense; assembly: GCA_025629805.1. Lineage (NCBI taxonomy): Eukaryota > Viridiplantae > Streptophyta > Magnoliopsida > Malpighiales > Erythroxylaceae > Erythroxylum > Erythroxylum baracoense. Next base: position 19,229 of record JAOTAY010020221.1, read on the forward strand.
ACCCTAGATCTGAACTATTCCATCCTCCATCCGAAAATCACAGACCTTTAAGCTCTTATCCAGCTTTCTTCTTTCCTTGATATCCTGTTAGTTTCCAAACTTAAAATGGAGAAAAAATTTCCACCATTATTAACTACCTTTAAAATAGCCTCTTCCCGGATTCCCCTCCCTAAACCCTCCTCCCCTCCGCAACCTTCTATAACCCATCCTTCTTCCCCATCCCACTCTTCAACTATCCCTCCCTCTACCTCTGCCATTTCCCCCAAACTTTCTATCCCTACCATAGGTCACATTGTTAGTGGACCTAGGAAGACATGGAAGCAAGTCGTGGGAGATAACTCTGACTCATCTTTGGTTTTCAGATCACCTGTGGAGATTGATGGGAAGTTAACAATGGCACCTAGTCTAGACATTTTGCAGGAAGGAGCTACGACATGGGAAGTCACCCTAGTTGGTTTTTTATGGACAAAAGGCCTACATTTCTAGTGATACAAGCATGGGCACAAAGAAATTGGCAAGGAAGAGGTCTTATGGAGGTAATGTTAACTAAGGAGGATAACTTGATATTCTCCTTCTCTTAAAAATCGGAAGCTCAAAAGGTAATTGAAGAAGGCCTTTGGTACATCTCTCAATTCCTTTTATTTCTTCAAAATTGGCAAACAGGCATGGAATTAGAAAAAATCAGAATAAAGAACATTCCTCTATGGGTGAATATTCACAACATTCCTTTAGACTATTGGACTACCAAGGGTTTAAGTATGCTAGCTAGTTATTTAGGGAAACCAATATGTGTGGATGAAAACACTAGGTTGAGGAAAAGGGTAGGATTTGCTCGGTTATGTGTGAGTATGGATATTTCTAAGGAAATGAAAGACAACATCCCTATCCTAAGGTTGAAAAATGAACACTCTTTTAAAGAGGATAAAGTTATGGTAACTTACTAATGGAAGTTGTCTCTTAAGGCTCAAGGCAAGGAATGGAAACGTACGGGAAAAGTCTTTGCTAGAGATGACTATTGGGAGGTGATGTGTATGGACAAGTATTTTTTGGGAGATAGTAAAGAATGTGAGGAGGTAGAACAAGTATCTAAAAACCATGAACTAGTTTAGGTTGGAAAAGTTTTTTCTATAAATAGGGAGAGCACCCAGGAGGAAAAGAGCCCAATTTTAGACCAGTAGGAAGGAGCATTTTAGAATCCACCCAGTGACCTAAATAATAAACTAATGAACAAGGGGGATAATACTTTGGAAACTAGTGGAGTTATTTCAAGTGGAGGAGCTCTAGATCCTATATAGTATGAAAAAAATCTATATAAGGTTGATCTGCATAATGGAGTTTCTCAAGAGGAGCAATTTGAGCAAGTTATCACTAGGAAAAGTAATAGGAGCAGTAGGAAAGGCTCCAAAGGGAAAAGTAATCCTTATGACTTTGATCGTATGGAATGTTCGTGGAATAAATAACCCCTCTAAGCTAAATGTGTTAAGGGATTTTTTTCTAAAAGGAAAAGCCTATGGTTTTTTGTCTTTTGGAAACCAAAATTAGAGAAGTTAATTTGAATAAACTATGTTGTTTGGGTAGCAAATGATAGTTTCTTATAAACCACCAAAGTCTTGCCTATGGAAGGATTATTATTGCTTATGATGGGGAATTTTCAGAGGTGAAAGCTTTGGAATCTAGTCAGCAATTTATTCACACTGAGATCTACTTCAAAATGGAAAATTGTTGTGCTTTAGCTACATTTGTCTATGGTTTTAATACTATGTTTCAAAGAATTGAACTCTGGAATTCTCTATGAAGAATTAAGGCTTCGGTTAATGCTCCATGGTTGGTTAGTGGTGACTTTAACACCACTCTATTTAGATCGGAAGTGGAAGAAAATTGTAATTTACTCAACTATTCTTTTGATATGTTCGATTTTATGCAGGATGTGGAACTTATGGATCTAAAATTTGAAGGCCATAGATTCACTTGGTCAAACAAACAAAGCTCTATTTAGCACATTAGGAAATAATTGGATATGGCAAGGGTTAATGCAGAATGGCTCAATACTTTCTCAGGAAGCTCAGCAAAATTTCTAGACCCTGGAATTTCTGACTATATTCCTATAAGGATTGAAATTTTGTTTACTATTGTAAGAACCCATCATCCTTTCAGGTTCAACAACTTTCTAGTAAATCTGGAGGGATTTTAAGAAGCAATAAGGAAGGGGTTGAAGTGTGAGTTTTTATAGGACTAAACAGTACATATGCCTCCAAAAGCTGAAGTCTATTAAAAAGGAATTGAAGAGCCTTAACTCAAAGAGAGGTCAGAATATCTCTATGGAGATAGAAACAGCTAGAGATAAACTTTTAGTCATACAGAAATCGTTGGCAGATAATCCCATAGATGGATCACTAACTACAGCTGAAAAGGAAGCCTTTAAGAAATACTTGCAATTGGTAGACAATCAATGCTCTTTATTTAAGTAGAGAGCCAGAATTAATTGGATAAAGGAAGGGGATAGTTGTGCTAAGTTATTTTTTAATTCAGTATTAGCTAGAAAGAATGTAAACAAAATCACTTCTATTAAATCTGAAACTGTAAATAGAATCACTTCTATTAAATCTAAAACTAAAGAGGTTGTGTAAGGATGAGATGGAATTGCAAAGGATGCAATGAATTTTTACCGAAATTTCCTATGTTTAGACGTTTCCTCTCCAAGATTTGGAACTGATCTAAGGCAGTATGTTTCAGCAAGAATTCTTGAACATGAGGCTTCTTTGTTAATTAGACCAGATTCAGATTAGGAAATAAGGAGGGTTGTTTTTGATATGAATGGCTCTAACGCACCTGGACCTGATGGGTTAAATGGGGTCTTTTACCAAAAATTTTGAAGTAGTGTGGGGGGTTAGTTCAGGAGGTTGTGGATGAGTTTTTCCTAAAAGGAGTACTGCTTAAGGAGATTAACAAGACAGTTCTCTATTTAGTCCCTCAAAACTCCAACCTGACCTCCTGGAGTGAACTTAGACCTAGTTCTTGTACCAATTTTCTCTAGAAGATCATTACTAAGATTTTGGAAAATAAATTGAAGGAGGTTTTACATTTACTCGTCAATGAGAATCAAGGAGCTTTTATAAGCAGTAGGGATATTGGGGGATATTGGAGATAATATTCTTCTAATGCGGGAGCTTTATAATCGCAGCAAAAGCCCTCTAAACTGTACTATTAATGTGGACTTATAGAAAGCTTTTGATAGTGTGAACTGGAGTTTTCTGCTAAGAACCATGGAGGTCATGAATTTACCCCATAGTTTTATAAGGTGGATTCAAGAATGCATTACTACTGTTTCCTACGGATTACTAATAAATGGGAGCCCTACAGAGATGTTTAAAGGCAAAAAATGGCTTAGGCAAGGGGATCCCCTGTCCCATTATCTATTTCTAATTTACGTGGAGGTCCTTACTCAAATGCTGAAGCATAACACTTCAAAAGACTCCAGATTCAGATACCATTCCAAATGTAAGAAACTATCTCAACAAGCTTATGTTTTGCAGATGATCTTATCCTTCTAGGCAAGGATAATGTTCACTCAGTCTCTCTACTGATGAGTACACTCAATTCATTTAAAAAGGCATCAGGTCTGAGTATCATTCTCTATAAAAGTTATTTCATTATCGCCAAAAGTGCTTCTCACCTTTCTAATGCCTTGTCACTAGCTATAGGAATGGAAATCAAGGATCCTCCACTTCTATATTTGGGAATTCCTATTTCATCTAGGAGACTAAGGTTTTGTGAATATATCCCCTTAATAGAAAAAATCAAAAAAGATTGGAATCATGGAGTAATAGAGCCTTATCCTATGGAAGGAAACTTCAGCTTCTGAAGTTGGTTATTATTTCAATGCAAACCTACTGGTGTTCCAAACTATTTCTCTCTAAAGGGCTTATTAAAACAATTGAAAAGCTGATGCAGTAGTTTCTATAGGGGAAAGGAAATGGTGAGAAAGGAATAGCAAAAGTTAGTTGGAGGACTATCTGTCAACTAAGAGAAGAGAGGTTTAAGTTTGGAGTCAATTAGGAAGAAAAAATAGTTTACTTATGACCAAGAGGATTTGGAGAATCCTAGGTGAAAAAAATCAATGTGGATTAAATGTATTCATATCTATATAATGAAAGGTGAGAGTTTTTAAGCTTTAAGAATCAAAGACAGTTATACTTGATTATTTAACCAAATTCTAAAAATGAGGAATGAAGTTTAACAGAACATTACTTGTCAAATATGGACAGGGGAAAGAATTTCCTTATAGTATAACAACTGGACTGGGTAAGGGGCTTTAATTTATAATCAGTTGGCAAGAACTATATTGGAGAGGTTCCTTAAGAAAACTAAGCTCCATGAAATAACTAGAAATGGAATTGTTTGTTAATATCAGATGAGATTAGACTCTTATCTATTCCACATTTTAAAAGCCTCAGGGAGAGAGATATTTATCTATGGAATGGGATTCTAGTTTCAGATATAACTATAAGGGAAGCTAAATAGTTGAGAGACGGGACTGCTAATGGAGTAGGATGGTATCCCCTGATTTGGAACAAGGTTCTTAAACTAATGCTAGTTTTCTTCTCTAGTTAGCTATGTTAAACAGACTCAGCACTTTAGATAGGCTGAAGTTCCTATCCTCCTCTAATATATCTATTCTATGTAATCTAGAGGATGAAACTAGAGATCATCTCTTTTTTGAGAGTGTTTTCTCTAAAGAGATTTGGGCTAAAATCTCTAGACTATATATCCTTAGGTTTAACTACTACAGACTCTCTGATATCCTACTAGAGTTATCTCATCTACATATTTCTAAAAATGATAGGGATATCATACTGATCTCGATTGCTACATGTGCTCAAGCATTTTTGAATGAAAGGAATAACAGAACGTTCAGAGAGAAATCAAATTCTCCATTCTCTCTTACAAACCTCACTATGGCTAGCATAAGGGAACAACTGATTATACATTAGTTAAACCTGCACTGTAGCAGAGGATGGCTCTCACATGGAGATTCTGGTCCTCGCTGTCTTTTCATAAATCCTAGTTACTCAATACTATTTTATACAACCATGGGTTCAGATCAGAACATTTCAGAAAGTAGAGATTCTAGCAGTAAATCAATTCACCTACTTTTGGGAAACTACTGAAGTATTAGTTTTATGAAGTTAACTGTTAGAAAGAAAGGGGAAGGATCTCTGCTGTCCCACCAGTCCTTATTATCAATAGATAGATTGTTATTTGTGAAGATTCATATTTATAAAGGAGGAGATCATACTGAGTCGAGAAGCTTAACTGAGTAGTGATCATCCCCTCTGACCTTCACTGCAGAGTGCAATCCCCAGAGCAGTGTCTGTAGAGATGGGAAACAACAATGTTATGCCCTAATCGCTAAAAGACATCGTAATCTTGTAGTAAAGTATGTTACTTGAGCTTAAGATCTCCCTGGCGCAGAGTAAAGTGCAGAAGAACTCCGGGGAGACAAACCAAAAGTCTCAATCTCCAGCGCATTGCCATTACCATCTCCCTCCCAAATCAAAAAGCTTCTGAATGTCTCAAGAAAGTTATGTTTCGTTATACCCTAACTATTAAACGACCCTGTTTTTAATTGTTATGTACGTCGCCGTATTGCTTTACCCGTGTTATGTAAGTGTCCAAGTGGACTGTCTCATGTGGAAGAGACCCTCCTGTTGTAAACATCTCCATTTATTAATGAATTTTTCAAATTCGCAAAAAAAAAACTGCACTATTTTATTGTCCCTTTTCGAATCTGCTGTTGGACTTTGGGACTGATTGAATATGGTTCAAGACTCTAGGATTTATCAACATCCATTTTATCTCAAATTGTCTTTCATTTTTATGGCATTATGTTTTGTTTTATTTAATGTCCCAATCTTTTAAGATATCAGCACGTTTCGGAGAAATCAAATATGTGGATCTCAATATGTATTTAGTCTTTTAGCACATTTTATTATGTATGTTTCCACGTTATTTCAGTTTAAGCTAGATATTTGAGACATTCTGATTTAAAATGAACTTATAAGTAGCAGGAACTTCAGAATGTCCTAATATATGAAACTATATTTTAGATTGTTATTTTATGACATAAGAACATTTTTAGTAAGAGAAAGTCATGAATAAACTAAATTTATTTTCAAAATTTACTTTGAAGTTATATAATGCATAAGAAAATTTAATTTGAAGTAAAATATCCATCTTTTACTCTTAAATTTTATTTTTACCATATATCACCTATAATCTCTATTATAAAAATAGATTTATTTGATATTGATGATAAAAATAATGAAATAAAAAATTTCAACATATCATTTAGTATCTTAATTGAAATTAATCCAAAGCGTAATTAAGTGAAAAATCTATCGATCCCACTTTATACATCACTTTTGTATTACTTTAACTAAAAAATACCCAGAATTTAGATTAGTACAACAAAAGGTATATGAGGATAATTTAAGTTAATGGTTACTTTAGGCATTTAGTTATATTTTGGTACATATAGTTCCACCAGTTAAGGCAGCATACTTGCTTAAAAGTTCTTGAATTTAATATTATTATAACAAGATCAAATTTTCTCTAAATTTTCTAAATTATTTTTAATATAAAAAATCATGAGTCAACTTAACTAGTATACTTAAATGGAGAAAGCTAAAATAGTAATAGAAAGTTAATTTTATGATTTAATGTAAACATTAATAATAATAATAATAATAATAATAATAATAATAATAATAATAATAATAATATATTATTATTATTATTATTATTATTATTATTATTATTAATTAATAATAATAATAATATTATTATTATTATTATTAAGAACAACAACAACAACAACAACAACAACAAGAAATTTATGAAACTAATTTCTTCTTATGGCTTACATAACGTCTTTGAAAGAGTGTTGGTGGTGGCATGTAACAATACCAAGGGCTAGAGTCAGAACCACTATCACTACCACCAATATGTCCATAATCACCAACACCACCACTACCATCATCACTATCACCATCACCATTGTGTCTACCACCACTACTACCACCTTGCCTAAAATCACCATGTCTATGGCCGCCGCCACCACCACCTCTACCATCACTGACACTACTACTGTCGCCATGTCTATGGCCAAAACCATATCTATATCTATTTGAATCAAACCTACCACCAACACCAAAGCCTTGTCCATTACCACGACCATATCCATACCCACTTCAATCAGACTCACTAGCACCACAACCTCCAACACTAAACCTTGTGTCATGCCTACTTCCACTTGATCCATATGCTACTCCAACATCATAGCCTACCCCAATTGACCAACTAACACTAACAAAACCTTCTCCTTTCCCATTTCTTGTTATCATTCCCATGACCTCACCAACTCCAACTCCATCTTTGTGATCATCTGAATTTTTGTTGGCATCTAAAAGGACAATGTCAATAAAACTAAAGTTTATGCATAGAGAAACCAAGAAACTTAGGAAAATAGATTTGAATGTGGACATCTTTAATGTATGACCTTAAAAGAGAAAGTTTTCAATATACAATGAAGAAAAAGAAGGAAATGTTGAAATGTAAGACTCAATCTCTAAATCTTAAATCATTTTGTTGCTGTGAAAAGGGGGAATTCAAAAATCAATTACCTAGCAACAATAATAATTGTTTCTTGTTTCTTGTTACTTATTCTTTAAAAAAAAAAATTGTTTCTTGCTTATTGTATGATCTTAAAAATTTAGATATTTATACTAATAGAGATTCACAAGTCTATGATAACTTTTACAATAAGTAATTTTTGTTTAATTTATAATATGCCTTTGCAATTAACAATGGGTAAACCTCATACAATAATCATTCTTTGTATTTTTTTATAGTCAATTTGTATCAATTCCTCAAATGCCTTAGTTCTTTGAGGTTATAGTGATGGTGGTGATTATGGACATATTGATGATGGTGGTGACAGTGGTTATGACTCTATGGTATTGTTACTGTTGAGCAAATTTTATATCTAATAAAACTCTCAATACCCATAAGTATACGAATCGTGTATTATAGTATCGAAAGGTGTCATTCCCACAAAGATTATCGAACAACTAACAATTTGAACCTAACTTTGTCTAAGGTAATATGAAATTCAATTGAATAAACATATATAATAGAAAGTAAAAAATCTAATAAAACAAAACAAATAAATACTGATAGGTGAGCTGCCAGTAAGATGAGAAATTGATCAAGGATGAATGCTTAGGACTTATTCTTCCATTATTTTGTTTCCTTAACCGTTATTGATACAATTATGTGTTGATCCTAGATTTCCTAAGGTATTGATTTCTCTCTCTTAGGACCTAATGAATTAACCCTAATTAAATATGAAAATTCCAGATTTTATAACCTCTCGATTCATAAAACTTGCCTAATATTTTCAATCAGATCTGAAGTTATCTATTGGGCAATCAATTTCTCACATAAAATCTCGCTTTGAATGATTGTTAATTTGATAATTTTATGGCTTATTAAAATATCAACTCTCTTTATGCAATCTAATCTGATTACTAACTCACTATCTTGATTTAGTTTTCAAAGTATGAGCATGCATAATTATCATAACACCACAATTTGTATTGAATCAATAATAATCAAAGTCACAAAAATAAATTTGACATAAACCCTAATATGAAATTTAGAAACTCATGAACATAATAACCATCTTAGGAATCCAATTACACATCAATAATAATGAAAGAAATAAGGGAAAAAGAATGAAAACTTTATTTGTTCCTTGATCTAGAAAGTTGGAATTTCCTGTTATTGTTCTTGATCTTCCACTTTGATCCACTTTAATTCAATGTCTGCTACCTTTTTCTATGTCTTTCACATTCTTAAATAGTAGTTAAGGGTCATAGGGTTGTTTCTAGGGTTTCGTCATTTCATTTGATTCCAAAAATAACCCCTAAACCTTAAAAGATACAAAAAAGGTCGCACCTGAAAAGTGTTCTCATGGTCATGATCTGGCTTTGGGAAATTCCTTTTTGTCACAATTTTGACCTACTTTATTCAGCCTCCATCTTCTTCATTTTTCAATTTCCTGATTTTCATCGTTAACGAATTATAGTGGTAGTTTGCATAATGTTTTAGTGGGTAGTTTAGTATGTGTTTAGTTATTAAATTGAATGAATAGTGCATGTTTAAGTTAGGATTGTACTATTTAGTTAAATGTTTGTGTTTTGAGTGTTATATGGGTTAGAGCATGCTTTTGTGCTTTAATTTTATGCATTTGAGGTGCCTTGATGTATTTGTTAGTGTTTGAGAACAGCTATGGAAGAACATAGGAGAATCAGAGGAAGCTCAAAGCTAGACCCAGCCACGATCGTGACAGAAGCAGTTGGGGGGAGCCATAATCGTGGCTTGGTCTGCCAAGATTATGACAGAGAGCTAAATTAAGATGTATGATCGTGGCACAATGGGCCACTATTATGGTTGTGTGATAGACAGTACAGACAACCTCTAGAATGCGACTTACCGAAGGACATCTTGGACTTTTTGGACCAGAGAAAACCTTAGGGTTTACCTAAAATAGAAAAGACTATGTAAAGAAAGAGAAAGAACCTTGGGGGAGCTCTAATTTCTACCACTTTTGGAAAACTCGAAGAAGAAGAAGAAGAAGAAGAAGAAGAAGAAGAAGAGAGAGAAAGGGAGGAAGGAGTGGGCTCTGCTGCTGCTGCTTTCGTGATCCATCCCTATCCTGTCTAAGTGACATTTCCTTTTCATCTTTAACAATTTTCTTCTTTGAATGTGTAAGATGGATATGATGATGTTGATGGAATTGGGATTAATGATAATGTTCTAACTTTTCTTTAGGGATATAAACTTGATTCAACATTAATCTAGTTGTTTTTTATGTTAATTCATTTGGGTGCTGTGATTATTTATTATAACTTTATGCTTCTGTAATAAATTAAGTGAAAGAACCGAATGCAAAATGATTGGGTTAGGTAATGAGAGTTAAATGACCTAATAGACCACACAAATAATAAAATTGTTAATTATATGGAAAGAGATCTTATGTGAGACTCAGTTGTCTATTAAAAGGCTTAAGAATTGAGGTTCTAGGCTAATTGTTAATCGAGATATGAAATTCTCAGTAACTTAACTTAATTAGAGTTTATTAATTAGGGCTTAGTGATTATAATTTGAGAAAAAGTAATCTACCTTTTGATAGTCTAGAATCAACACGCCATTAACACAAAAGTGATTAAGTTAGCATTGATGATAGAATAAATCCCTTTCTCATAATTTGGTAACGTTTCTTGTTTGATTTCCCATAGTGAATTTGGTGGTGCTTAATATTCTATTTCTTTTGTGTTAATTTTATAAGTTAACTTTTTGTCAATCATCTTCACGTGTTTATCATTTTGTTTTGTTTTTATTTTTATTTTAATAATTATTTAGGCCTTAGATAACTTAAAATTAGATTAATTCGACAACTACTCGAGGGATCGACACCTCACATACTACACCCACGACCTGTGCACTTACAGTATATTAAGGGTTTTAAATAGATTAAACTTGCTCAATAAGTTTTTGACACCGTTGTTGGGGAGTAGTAAGATTAGCTTAGTTCGGATAGTCTAAAGTGTTCGCGTCACTCTTGTGTCTATACATTTGCATGAACACAAGAGTTACTCGAAGTTTAAGTCAGATTTTTAAAACCCTAGCACTCAACATCACTCATTTGGAATAAGCCATTCGAAGAGCCAAATGTCAAAAAGAAGAAATTGAAGAACCAATAGAGGAAGAGTTTCATTAAGAGTTCAATCAGGGATGAATCCAAGGACACCAGCCGTGAACTATTATAGACTTCATAAGACTAGGGTTCAATGCTGCCAATCAAGGAGTAACCTAATTCATTCGAAATAAAGCCAGCCTTATTGAATATGTTGTAAACAAATGTGCAAATTTTATATGGATTGACCAACGAGGATCCGAATGCACATATAGTGAACTACCTCAAAATATGTGATATCTTCAGATATCATGAGATGTCGGAAGACATTGTTAGGATGAGACTTTTCTCCTTTACACTAAAGGATGGAGCCAAAGCTTGGTATCACTCTCTTAGTCCCTCAAATGTTGACGTGGGAGCAATTGGTATGTGTATTCATGGACAAATATTTTCCCCTCACTAAAACTACGAAGATGATAAAAGAAATCACAAACTTCCAACAGAGTGATGGGGAATCACTTTACGAGACGTGGGAGAGATATAAGGATTTGTAAAGGAGGTGTTCATACCATAACTTACCAAAAGAATTTTTTTTGAAAACCTTCTACAATGGAGTCAATCCACCCATGAGATGTACCATAAATGCAACATCAGGAGGATCGCTTATGCTAAAGACTATTGATGAAGCAGAGGAGTTGTTGGAAGAAATGGCCAGTAACAACTTTCTGTGGATGAATGAACGAAGTAGACAACACATAACCATCCAAAAATAGAAGGGAGCTATAGTTGTTGACCAAATGACAAAGATGCAAGCAAAAATTGACAGCTTAATACAACAACTGAATAACATGAAAGCTTCCTCATCAGCCCCTGTTAAGGCCATTCAAAAAAGGTGTGAGCTATACGGCCAGGATAATCATGATACCATTGAATGCTTCCTGATGCAAAGTAATGAAACAAAGCAAGCTCAGTATATAGGAACACAATTTTGTTATGGTGGAGGGAACAACCCTATTCAAACATGTACAATCTTGGGTAGAAGAATCACCCAAACTTTTTATGGTCAATCCATGCTGGAGGTCAATTTCGACCTCACGAGCCTCCTGAATTCTAACAAGAGAAACCAAATTCCATAAAAGCTAAATTGAATAAAATCTTTAAAAATTTTGGAAGCTTAGATGATGCTCAAAAGAGTTTGAAAGGTAGATTCAAACTAGTACAAAGAACCATACCTTATCCATCCATAATTTAGAGGTTCAATTGAGACAATTGTCAAATGCTTTGTTTGCATGAAGTGTAGGAAGTCTCCCAAGCAGTTCTGCCACAACATTGAGGGAGAAACTAAAAGATATCACACTTCAAAGTGGTAAGAAACTTGAACAACCCACAATGACAAAAGTTGCAAACCCCTCCTCTTGTTAAGAAAGACGTGGACATGAGCGAATACCCTCCATATGTTGCTCCTCCATCATATCCACCCAAAGTTCCATATCCTTAATGGTTTTAAAAGACTAAATTGGATGCAAAATCTCACAAAGAGTGTGTGTAAAGCTTTTAAGATGAAAATAATTGGTATTTAGGTTATGGGGGGTTTGGTTTTGGATTTCAAATAAGAAAAAAAATGAAACTAAACTAACAAAAGAAAATTAAATCAAACAACCTAAAAATGATGAAAGTGATGAATTTGTTAGGGACCCAGTCATCATTTCAATCTCGACCTACACACTGTTGAACATAATTCATTGAATTGTTATTCTTATACCTCTCTTAGCAACTATTAATCGTAGGTTAATAATAACTTTTGTTAATCTCAGTTTTCCCTTAAGTCATGTTTAATTAAGAAGAGCTTGTTAATTAAACCTAGCTATTGAACAACCTAGAACAAGCTCTCTAGATTTAATTGGATAGTCGCATCACGATTTAGGAAAACAGATTAATCAAGGCAATAACCACATAAGCTCGGGTCATTTAACCTAAGTCATATTATCCCTAATGATTGAAAACCACTAGTTATCATAAAAGAATTTCAATATACCAATTGCAAATTATACTGAAGATTCTAACAATGGAATCTTACATAAAAACAATCAAATAGAGCATTCAATCATTATTCCACAATACCCAAACATTAAACATAGGATAACATAAGCAATCCCTAAGAGAAAGAACAATAAACAATGAGAGAAATGCTTAATCTTCGACGTCGATATCACCTCCGAATTGGGTTGGGAAAGGCTAGCCCTCCATGGATCTCTAAAGCATGAAAGTTCTACCCCTTTGTCACCTCCTAAAACGTATAAATCATTTTGTCCAACCTTTCATTCTATTTTTGCCATCAAAACGATGTATTTATACTCAAAACTAGGTTTTCAGGTGAGCTGGTGGCATTTCACGGGCATGTATATGTTATTCACGAGCATGCATGGTGATGTCAAGTCCATGACAATTTCGTCATGGGTATGCATGAAGTGTCACACCCATGAAAAATAAGTCATGGCATGACTAACATGCTGACGCCCACGACTTTTATGTAATGGCCGTAAATAATTTTCTACACTATTCATTCTCGATGTTTTCAACACATTCTCTTCATTTTATGCATTTTCTTGTCTCCTCTTGCTCTAATCCTTCTCCTTCTTGCTCTATGAAGACAAGTGAGTGTATATCTTAAGAAGATGGCTCAAAGAGTATGCTTTTAACTCACTTTATCTCTTACGTTTCTGTATTGTACCTAAAATCAAATATGAATTAAAGTAAATGTCTTAAGCATTTCATATCATTAAACACTAAGTGTTATGGAATAACTGTATAATCAATTAAGAACATATCAATTTCTCCCACAATTAGCTTTTGACTGTCCTTGGGAAAATATCAAAATCAAAGTCAGACCTAAATATTTATTAATTTCCTATATTTCCCACGAATATATAGTCATAAGTAAAGAGAAACAACTTTCAAAACCCTAGCAAGAACTTAACATTCAACGCTTCTACTCATAACTAATCAACGTTCATCACCTTTAGAAACTAAACAGTCTAGAGGTAGATATGGAAAATGTGTTTAAATAAGATGTATTAATGGGTACACTCAAATACCATTCACAATCAAGACATTCCACAACTTTGCAATTCATTTTATTTCTCCACCACTAAAGGTCACATGCAAAATTATGAATCATAGGACATTTCAATGTTGTAATGTAGGCAACGGTAATGTGAGATGTGTTTGGGTAAAGTAGCATAAAAGCCATCAAAGTTAGTGAAACAAGAAAAACACTCAATATAACAATAAGCGCAAAAACCAACATTCACTCACTATTGTCTACATCAATTGTGATGAATGCAAAAATCATGTTTCATAGCTTAAATTCAAACTCTCACTCCACAAACCATATCAAGCATATATCACTCACAAAATTTGACAATAAACAAGACCTTGTAACAATAGGGAGTAACCTTTAAGAAGTACATCTCCCTCATTCACATTATACTCAAGTAACCCTTTAATTATAACTTTAAGAGGAAAGATTAATAATGAGTAACTTTGCGAAACATATGCATTTCCTCCATTATAATTTTATTTTTAAAAATTTTCTTTTCTTTTTTCTTTTCCTTTTTCTTCTGTTTTCTTTTACTTTTCTTTTTTTATATAAAAATTAAAAGAAGCTACACTAACGGTGGAATTCATAACATGGCATTATGAAAAATATAACCATCCCATATATGTGCACAACCCCACACTTAAACGTTTGTACATCCACAATCATCAACAATTAACAAATGCTCTACTAGCTTTATAGCTTGGGTAAGACATTTGGTTAAGTTTAAAAGCATGGAATGTGGCTAGTACAAAAAGAAAGGCTAATAAAACTTAAGGGGGTTTAACAAAGGAAAATTCATATCAATAGGTAGGCTATTTGGCTAATGTAGCTTAGAAAAACACAGAATGCCTAATTATTTTCATGTTAATCGTAAGGCCCCAAATTGTACCCTAGTTGGAATGTTTCATTGAACATGTATTGCATATGTCTTAAATTATGGTTTAAAGAATCATACTTAGATAGTTGGAATTTATTGTCTTCATTAGAGATTTAAGGTATTAATGTTGGGCCCGGGTCTCAGAATATAGTCATGGATACATTACACAAGTTTTGGGTAATGATTAATTGAAAAAAAGGCTTGAAAGTTCTTAAAAATCCAAGCTTGAAGTGAATTTTTCACATGATCAATTGTGACATCTAGTGTTTGTTTGCAAACCAATGTGACACTCCAACTTGTAAGTGCCATATCTTTTGATTCTGATGTCCAAAAATTACAAAATTTATACCATTAGAAAGATAAGAGGATAAGCTACAACATTTATGAAGACAAATTTGTCACATTCGGCCTAAATCAATACAGTTTATTGATGGTTTATATATGGGCTAATTACTTGATGACATTTGGCATAATTAAATATGTGACAAATAGACCAATTATTATGTGACAAGTGGAACAATTTTGGAGTGACGTGTGGACTGATTTATAGGAGACAAATGGAAGAATTTTAAGTAGATTAGTGGTAGCATAAATAATTGACACATGGCATTACATGCAAAGTGACACATGCTTAAGGAGTATGATGATACCTAGCATCCAAAGGTGGTGAATCACTGCAGCTCATTTGGTGTTTCTAGAGCCTTCTCTCTATCCTTTGCTCCTCTCCATAGAAACCTCTCATTTTCCTCTCAACTTCTGGAATTTTTCTTAAGTTTTTCTGCATTATCATGTCAAAATACTGCATTAAGGAAGATAGATCCTATTGTCTTCTAAGTTGCTATCTTCTTGGTCACCTTGATTGGAATTGTGTGATTGATTTGTTCTTTGGAGTTGTAATTTGAAATTAAACAAGTAAGGGGATTCTGAACTTGATAGTATGTATTAATACAAATGTTATGAGATTTAAATTGGCATGAATATGTGTTAAGATGATGAGAATTGTAATGATGGTTATATGATAATTCTGGATTGACTACTGAATTGATTTCAGTAGTTCAACCATATCTTGACATGTAGACATCAAAATGGGATGCTTTTAAATTTGATGAAACTAGATACATTTATCTACAACTTTCATGAAGGAATTGAATTTTATTTCTATCACTAAGGGTTTTGAAATTTAGCTTGAAGTTGCATTCTAGTTGTTGTCCACGGTTGAGAATAGTATATAGTATTTTGGGTATCACTCATGGAATAATGAACCAAATTCAATGATTTTTGTTTCGTTAGAAACTTAAGACATAGGGGAATATTTTTTTAGAAGAACTTATTGCCCAGAAACCTCATTTTCTATCTCAAAATGGCCATACAAAACTGACTCAAAACCTGTCCTGTGAAAACCGTTGTTTGGAGGTTTCGGGTCCCTTATCCCACAATTGTGGGAAATGGTTAGGAATGTGAAAATAAATGAGATTTTTTGCAATTGATGACTGTATAAGGTTAATTGAGAAATAGATAGGTTAATTATGCATAATTAATTGAGATGATAATGTAAAGGATGTATGGTGTACAATGTTGAATTGCTTGGTGTGATCATGAATGAATGAGTTCCAAAGGCTTATGTATTATGAATTGAATATGGATG
>JAOTAY010020222.1:0-13144 GCA_025629805.1 Erythroxylum baracoense
AAAGTTTACGACCCTTTATACACAAGTTCTACATGACATAAGTAAACTACATAAAAACAACTACAACTCCTCAGATGCCAGCTGACAGACCTTTGAGCGATATCTTAATCCAAAAAGTTCTTCTAAAGAATCTTAAAAATCTAGGTCTCCTGTCTCGTACTTGAAAAGTCAAGTTGTAATTTTTTATAAGTTTTGCAAACTTAGTGAGTGAAGCATCATTGATGATCCCACTCAAAACAAGTGCACAAATATCACACATCCAACCAAATTCACAACATTTTCCATCTCAATAAGGCATAATGTATGAGACACATTTCATATACATTCTTTCAGAACATGTATAACCCAATAAATCACATTATCAACAATGGCATATCACTTTATCATCACATATTAGAATTGGATTCATAATCATAAATATACAAATGCAGATGCATATGAGACTCCAGATTTGTTATTATTTGTTATGACCGAGCACCTTTCAGATACAGATACAGATACTAGCCCATTAAGCTTAGTCAGATGCAAAAATCACAGAGCAAAGCTCTATGTGCAGAATTCTAAGATTAAAGATCTTTCAGATTGGCTACTCTGATCAGAATGCCTTTATCTAAGCATGAACTTTATGAAATGCATCAAGTAACAGAATAGGCCATCAAAAAAATTTACTTATGATGTATAGACAGAATCTCATATTCATCGGACCTCAATCCAGCAATCAACTTTCGTTGAGTATTTAGAAATTAGTCAGAACTCAGATACAAACAGAACACTTCTAATACATTTCCAAATATCAAACTCCTCTGACTATTAATGTCTAGAATCATCATAATCAAGTCATTATCAGCTCAATAAATCAGAATGAAATAGAAACAAAATCAATCTTAAAGAAATCATCAAGGTTTATCCACAGTATGCTCGAATATATACTATTGCCTGGATGGTCTGTCAATGTCTGAATGGCGTATGAATTGATCATCTACAATCATACAATTCATACATAACTCAGATTACAAAGACGATCAATTAAATGCATATTCATTTGTGCACATATATATACATATGTCATGTTCAATGCATGCTAAATTAACTTTTCCCGGGCATGTAATCTTATTCAAATTTCTTAACCATTCAACATCATACTTTGTTTACTACCATTTTACAATCAAGTTTGTACCTTTTGAATTAGCTTGATTTACTCCATATTCATCAATCATACTTTACAATTTTCCCTGAACATTTCCATGATCAAAAAGCTTCTTATAATACACACACAAATGGTAGTTTACATCTGAAATTTTAGTAAGCTAAATCTATACATTCATCAAAATTTTTCCAGCAACATATACTCATACATTCACCCAATTCTCATTCATAAATACCCTATGTTCTACAATACTCAATCATCCATACCATAGACACATTATTCATGTCCTAAAGATCATGTTTGCATTGAAAGAGCCCATTCATTCCTTTAACAAATCCAAATTTCCAAATTTGAACTCAACACATCAAAAAAGTCCCTTCTTTAAGTTATGCCTTCAATTAATTGCATAAACTTATCAAGATATCTTCTGGCCAAACTGTTTCACTGAAGCATTAATAAGTTATCAATAATCATTTTTCATGTTTTATACTTTGACTAATTTGAGCTCTAAAATCCCAAGAAATTAGGAAATAATATAAGGTTTCTATAAAGGGGTCTGTCACAGGCTGTATTAGGAAAACAAGAATAACTCAAGCTCTAGTAACTATTTAATCAAGTCACTTTCATCATTTGAGTTTCTTCAAATTCATTCCCTAAAGATATGTAAAATAGGTCAAAAAAAGAAGATGAAATTGAAACTAGAATTTCGACCTACAGCTCTAATTTTCCAGATTTTTTTTAAACTTCATACCAAAGTTAAAACATCCTCTTTATAGTTCATCAATTTTAACTCTATTAGTCCTGAATCATCCTCCAATTTCTCATTAATAACCTCTCCAATTTCAGTTCAAAATTATTCATTTAACAACTCACAAGTCCTAGTCTTTCATGCATCAAAAATTATACCAGAAATCTATCCTACATTATCATGCATATAAGTCTAATTCTTTCTCAATTCAACAACACTCTTTTAACAACTTTCTTTGGCATAAATCCACCTTCTTTATGCCTTAAATTCCAGTCCAATTCATCCACATAATGCCCTATACTCCACGGTTTCCATATACCAAAAACAAAACAGAAAAACTTCCAAGTTCATGCAATATTTTCCAACACATATCTTCACCAATATCACATGCATTGCATTCCAATTCAAACATCGTTCTTATATCATTTGACATGCCATAAAACTTAGATTGTTACTTAACTATTAGGCTTCCAATTTAACATAAAATTCTAGATTAACTAATACTCCTATGCAAGTAAAAATCAACAAAATTCTAAGGTGAAAGTGAGCTAGTTTTTTTGGACAACATGGTGAAGGAAACTTTGAACATATTTCTTAGCTATTTAGTGTAGGAAGTTGGTGTGGTTTCATGCAAAACTTTAGCTAGGGTTAAGACTAAAATATAGAGAAAAATTGGAGCAATTTTAATGGAGAAAAAGTGAGTGAATCAGTGGAAACATTGCTGCTGGAATTTGCTCCATCATCATGCTAGGTGTTAACTTCTAAACTCACCATATGTCTTAAGGCATGTAATACATTTGGTTAATTAATCAGCTACCCCTAATCCACATATTAGGTTTCCAATTGTCCCCTACTAAATCAGTCCACATGTCATTCGAAGACTTGTTCACATGTCACATAATAATTAGTCCAAATGTCATTTGATTACTAGTCCATTTGTCATACTTTTAACTATGCTAAATGTCACTCAATTTTAGGCTTAATCACCCTTTTTTCATGTATAAATTTATCCTACCACCTTACATTTTTCCTAGTCCAAATGTACATTTTAATTCATCAATTTCTAATCCATAACATTTAATTCCAATTTACTAATTGAAATCCAAACATACCAAACTTCAAGACACACCAAATCACAATTCACATCATGTTCACTTAACATTTTTCATACCCCGAGACATGTCAAATGAGTGCATGTGCTTACTTTTAATGAGTAAAAATATCAATTCATATATAAATGCTAACGTTATGTATGTATATGCAACAAATAATCTAAGGTTAAACCCTAAGCATATATTGAAAAAAAGGATATTACAATTCTCTCCCTTAAGAAATTTCGTCCTCAAAATTCTTACCTGAAAGATCAAATAGATAGGGGTAGTGTCCTTTTATGTTCTCTTCCATTTCCCATGTGGCTTCTTCACTTGAATGGTTTCTCCAAAGTTCTTTCACCTATGGGATCACTCGATTTCTCAATTCTTTATTCTGATAGCAAATTTTCTTAACTGTTTCTTCAACATAACTCAAATTACTAGAAACTTCAATTTCCTAAGTTAGTATCATATGAGTTAGAACTGACCAATATCTCCTAAGCAACTTCAATTTCCTAAGTTAGTATCATATATATTGGATCCGACCAATATCTCCTAAGCATACTCATATGAAACACATTATATATGTGTTCCATTTTAGAAGGTAAGGCTAACTTATAGCCAATGGCCCAATTCTTTCTATTATCTTATATGGACCCATGTACCTCAGGCTTTACTTATACTTCTTATCGAACCTCAGCACACCTCGCTAAGGTGATACTCTCATAAATACTCTATCTCCTACCTAATACCCATATATCTTTTGTGCTGATCCACATAACTCTTTTGTCTGTCTTGTGTTGCTTTTATTCTAGTTTGGATCAATTTCACTTTATCGACAATATCTTGAATCAGTTCTAGGCCTTCAACAATCCTGAGACCCTTTCACCCCAATATAAAGGCGAACAAAACTTCTTATTGTACAACGCCACATATGGAGCCATACTGATACTACCGTGATACTGATTGTTAAAAGCAAATTTAGTGAGAGTTATATATTGATCCCATGCTCCTTGAAACTCCAATATACATGCTCTGAGCATATCCTCAATAGTCTTAATCGTTCTCTCGCTCTGTTTGTCTGTCTGCGGATGAAATGCAGTACTAAAATTTAGTTTTGAACTAAATGATATTTGTAAGTTACCCCAAAATCTCGAGGTAATTCTAGGATCCTCGTCCAATACAATGAACACTGAAAGCCCATGTAATCTCACCACTTTCATGGGCTTTTAGTCGACTTAGTTAATCTATCAATAATGACCTAAATGGCATCATGTTGCCTCGGATTCCTCAGTAAAGCCATTATAAAATCCATCGTGATGGTTTCCCATTCCACTCTGGAATAGGCAATGAACATAAACTTACCGACTGGAGTTTGATGCCTTGCTTTGATCTGTTGGAAAGTCAAACACTTGACCATATAGTCAACCACTTGTCTCTTCATCCCTGGCCACCAAAAATGTTGTTCTAGTGTGTTATACATCCTGGTAGTACCAAGATGCATAGCATAACTTGCTACATGTGCCTCCTCTAAAATTTCCTTTCTCAGATTATCTATATCAAGTACACATTATCTATGCTTCATCCACAGAGTATCATTTCACATCTCAAACTTAGAATCTGGATTTACTTTCAACTTCTTAATTAACTTCACTAACTAAGGATTTTTATCTTGATCTTTTCTAATTTTGACATATAACATAGGTTTTAATTTCAATGTAGCTATCAATGTTTCGTTCTACCCCAAATTTAACTCAACATTCAATGCTCTTAACTGAACTAGGTTAGGCAACCTTGATAACTGTACTTAAGCTACACTGCTATTAAATTTTCTACTCAATGCATCAGCTACCATATTAGCTTTACTAGGATGGTATTCAATTGTACAGTCTTTCAACAATTCTATCCATCTCCTCTATCTAATATTCAATTCTTTCTAGCTCAGAAAATATTTCAAACTCTTATGATCAGTGAATACTTGAAAATTTTCTCCATACAAATAATGTCTACAAATCTTTAAGGAAAATACTACTGCAGCAAACTTTAAATCATGTACCAGATAATTAAACTCGTGAGACCTCAGCTATCTCGATGCATATGATATTACCCTGCCATATTGAATCAGTACAGATCCTAAACCTTAGTGTGAAACATCGTTGTACATAATATATCTTCCAGATCCAGATGGAATAGCTAACACAGGTGTTGTAGTTAACGGATGTTTTAGCTCTTCAAAACTTCTTTGACAATCATCATTCCATCTGAAAGGCATATTCTTCCTCAAAAATTTTATCAAAGGGGCTAAGATTAATGAAAACCCCTCGACAAACCTTCTTTAATAACTAGCTAATCAAAGGAAACTTTCAATCTTTGTCACATTTCTCGGAGCTTCCCACTTCATCACTGCTTCTATTTTCTTCGGGTATACTAGTATGCCTTGTCTAGACACAATATGACCCAAGAATAATACTTGATCAAGCCAAAATTCACACTTACTGAACTTTGCATACAACTATTTCTCCCTCATTATCTGTAAAACCAATCTTAGATGTTCTGTATATTCCTCTCTACACTTCGAATACACCAAAATATCATCAATAAACAAAATCAAAAAGTTATCTAAATAAGGTTAAAATAACTTATTCATTAAGGCCATAAAAGCTGCTGAGGCATTAGTCAATACAAACGGCATCACTAAAAATTTGAAGTGCCCATATTTGTTTTAAATACACTCTTTGGTACATCAACCTCAGCTATTTCAACTAATAATATCCCAATCTCAAGTCTAACTTTGTGAACATCTGAGCTCCCTGTAACTAATCAAGCAAATCATCGATCCTCGACAATGGGTTCTTATTTTTAATAGTTACTTGATTCAACTGCCGATAATCAATACACAATCTCAAACTTCCATCCTTCTTCTTTACATGCAATACTGGAGTTCCCCAAGGTGACACACTAGGTCTAATAAATCCCTTATCTAACAACTCCTATATGGAGGAATTGATGTAGGAGTGGTACCTGGAATAAGATCAATGGTAAACTCCATCTCCCTTTTTGTGGGTAAACTCGGTAATTCAATAGGAAACACATCTAGGAAATCCTTAACAACAGGAATATCCTATAGTCCATTCTAGGTATTAACTACGTGAGCCAGATAAGCCTCAAATCTACCTCGGATCAATCTTAAAGCATTCTTGAATTAAATTAGTTAGGCTGGCACTACATAACTAACTCCTCGAAACACCACTCTCAGCTAATTAGGGGATTCAGAAACTACCCACTTAGTATAACAGTTCATCACTGCCCTTTGAGCAGTGAGCCAATTTATGCCTAAGATAAGGTCTATCTCTCCCAACTGTAATATAATCAAATTAGCTTCTAACTCTACCTGATCAATCTAAACTATGCACCTTTTACATACCTCATCAATGACTATCATGCTACCCACCAGAGTACTCACTTCTAATCCACATTTCAATATCTCTCTCTCACAATCCAATTTAGATGCCAAATGCAGTGCGATGAATGAATGTGTAGATCTTGGATCTACCAATGAAAATGTTTCAAAATTAAAAACATTCAACAGACTTGCTACCACATCTGGGGAGTTCTGTACCTCCTATCTGGTGATGACATAGACCCTGGCTTGAGACTGCGGCTGGTTACTCTGTACCTTAGTCCTAACATTAGGCCTTGTAGATTTTGCTCTGCCTCTACCTCTACCTCTCTGTACTGATCTAGTAGCTCTACTATGCTAGGCCATTATCTCAATCATTGTTTCTCCTCTAACTCCAGACTAGGGTCCCAAAGTCCTGGGACAATCTCTGATCTGATGCTCTACAAAACCATAACAAAAACAAGCTCCCAATAACCTCCAACACTCACCACTACGCTTCTTACCACAATGTTCACAATTAGGCATCTGTTGTGAGTGCCCTCTTGACACTGGTCCTCTACCGCTACCAGTCTAAACAAATCCACCTCTTAGTCTAAATCCTAGTTGTCCCTATCTAGTCCAAAATTGAGACAATCTATTTTGGCATTTACTGAAGCTTCTACCAAAATCAACCTTAGATTGAACCTGCCTCTTCCTTTTAAACTCCTGCCAATACTCTCCCTAACCATCTTTTAACATCTGCTCAAATCTGATCGAAGTCGCTCGTAGTTTCGTAAAACTACCCAAATTAGAAATGGTTAGCCTCGTTCTGATTTCTATGTTTAACTTGTCCTCAAACTGTCTACATTTCCCTTCCTCTGTTGGGATCAATGTAGTTGCATACCCCATTAACTCATTGAATCTTATCTCATACTCAGCCACTGTGAGCCTGCCTGACTTCAGATCCAGAAATTCTTTCATCTTTCTATCCAGATAAATCTTAGGCATATAACTCCCTCGAAACACCTTCAGAAAATCTTCCTAGGTTAAACTATAAGGTCTGGTGTAACTTCCTAAAATAGTATTTCACCACTAGTATTCTAGACCTTGTCAAAGTGAGACTGCATAATCAAATCTCTCATCTGACTCACAGTCCATCTAATTAAACACTCTTTCAGTTCTCTCTAACCACCTTTCTGCCTTAGTAGGGTTTGTACTTCTGTAGAAGTCCATAGCCCTATGCTTTCTCAGCTTATCATATCTCCTTTCTTGCCTCTTCGAAATTCTCAAAGGCAATTGAGCAAACTCAGATACAGGAGACTCCCTATTAGCTCCCACAGACTCTATGTCAGATGACTCTCCAACTTGATCTTCCATAGCAGATGACCTATAACAAAAATAGTTGTGATTACTGTTGACAGCAAAACTTATCTATTTATTTTAGACTCAAAAACCACAAGTGAATAAGTCGTGACTTGTAGTTACAAAGAGCAGATATCGATCCCACAGGGAATAATGCCCAGACACCACTTAATTTAAGACAAAAATTTATTTAAGAAATGAAATTATTTAATGCAAATAATCTGGAAAATTAAATTAAAATTAAAGGACTAACACAATGAAATAGATAATACAAAAATGTAGAAAAATCGAAATTCAAGAATCTAAAGACTAGAGATTACTTTTATTCCCTATTTTGTCTCCCTCTTATTTTATTAATCGAATTGTGTCTCACCCTAGATTTTTGAATGTATTAATTACCCTCCCTTAATGTATAATCAACTAGATGATCTCTCAACCTACCTAATGACTCTACCAATTCAACTAGTTATTAAACTATCCTATGGGTGATCAATTGAATTCGCCGAGATCTCTATTTCTAACTAATCAAATAACGAGATGATTGCATATCTACAGACCAACTCTTATTGTACAATCCTACTTAAGTAATCTTACTCACTCTCTCGATTTATGGGAAGATAATAATTAAAATCACCAATCGTCAAAGACAGCTTCGTTCAATTTAATAAAATAGGAGTTCTAACAAAATAGTTCAAAAGCAATCCATAAAACTAAATCAGTCACTCATGGTCTCCATAACATCATCAACATTCAAATAAACCATGTTACAAAGAATAGAAGAAGCAAGATTAACAGAAAATTGAAGAACGAAATTCCTCTTCTTTGCCATAATCTAGAAATTTTGGTGTTTATGTGATATTTTCTCTAACCTTGAAGAAGATCCTTAACTTCAATCCTTCCTCAAGACTCTAAACTTGCGTTCTTCACTCCAGGATGATGTTTCTACAGAAGGTTTTCATCTCCCCTTAATGATGGAGGCTTAATTATGCTTTAATAGTCCAAAAATCCTAAGTTTAATGAAGCCCCGCGTATTATCGTGGGAATTGGCATGATTCCTACGATCATGGGAATTGGCAACAGATGAAAACCTCTTTTCTTTTCCTCTTTGACCTCTAGCTTAATCTCTAAGTTGCTCAATCTTCCTACCTATATAAAAATATTCAATTCCCCTAAATTAACATCAAACATAAAAGAACAACAATGGAAATCAAACTAAACGAAAACATACAAAAATGAATCCTAGGCCACAACAATAATCAACAGTTATGCATGAAAACACATGCCAATTACCTAGAAAAGCATATACTAATGCAAAACTATCATCATCCCCACACTTAAATATTTGCTTGTCCTCAAGCAAGATAACTTAAACCACCCAATTCTATCACTTAATTTTCATAAAGATCAAAGCATATAATCCCTAAAATTTAAGACAACTCAAATATCAAGTTAATACACATATCATGACTACTTTTTCATTGGTGTACATAAACAAACTCAACAATGAACACCATCACTCAAAGATAAGTAAAGATGCAACATGAATTTTCCTCATGGTTTTCACTCATTTCTCTCAAGTGTTTGATGGTTAGTATTTCGCTCAAATTTCTTATAGGAAACTACACTACTATAGGCTTGCTAATACACCAATTCTCCTTTACAATGATTGCATGCATAAATAGATCAAAAGGACTTGTTCAAGGTTGTAATGTGGTAAGTGTTAAGGAGGGTAAAGAGGGAAAAAAGGGTTAAGCACGAGCATTAGTAAAGTAAAAAGTGGATATAAAGGGATAACAAAACATAACTCTGAAATATATAATTATAATTATATTCTGCACTTATTGATGCCACTCACTTGTGCTTTCATTTTGTTTTGTTTTGTTTTCCTTTTCATTATTTATTTATTGATTCCTAAATACATGGATGAACGATGAATGAAAATGGCACTATATACACTGTAATTCATTGCAGAATGTACTTAAATATTCTCAGTAAATTTTTCACAACGATCGCAACTAATGTATTACTTAAACTCTACTAAGCTTTTGAATAGTTAGCTTAATAAGGTTTAAAGTTTTAAAATTTTAGGTATTTTCAAGAAACAAAAAGGTTAAGGCTCAATGAGGGTAGCAAAGGATAATGCAAAGGGTAAGTCATTCAGGCCAAAGGTTAACACAAAAGGGGCCTAAATCATCTCTATTAAGTATGCATCCAGTTGACTCAAACTGATTCAAAACAAGTTCTAAAGGTAATCACATAAGGAAGTATCACTCAACAAAGAAGTAAAGTGACTATAGACAGAGTCATATGGCTCAATCTTCACATTGGCTCAAATGAAAAATCATTATGTATCTCTACACTACTTCATTGTTCAAAAGTCAATTTATGACTAAACTTATGTAACCAACTATTTTTCATCACTCTATATGGTTCACTTTCTACTTAAATAGCCTAATCCAAGTTCAAGCATGCATTCAATCTAATTTCAACCAACATGACATAATCTCATGGCAATATTCATCATAATGGTTCAAATGTGGTTCCATTGCTGACACAAAGCATACAATATGCCTAACCATGCAGCCTATTTAACACAATGCAAACAATGCAATTGAGAAAGTCAATGTTACCTCCCCAAACTTAAAGTTCACATTGTCCTTAATGTGACAAGTCAACCACCTAGTAAGGCAAAATGGCCTCAACCTAAATAAAAGAAATTGAAACTCACTAATGACATCAAAATAAACAAAAAATGACAATAAACCTAAAAAAAGAAAAAGAAATGAAACCCAATAAAAAATGAAATTAAACCAAACAAAAGAAACTGATACAAAACCTAAAAAACTAAAATTAAACCAAACAAAATAAAATGACAGGAAACCAAACAAAAGATGAAATTAAATCAAACAAAAGAAGCAACAAAATTTAAAAACGAAAGGGTAAGAAAAGCTTATTTAGATGATGGTGGTGATGGTGTCAGTGAAGGAGCTTCAAAATTATTCCTCCGACAGAAGCTAAGGAACCTCTTCTTTAGGCTGCGCTACTCTTTGTGGACTTTCCGCATTTGGGTGCCGAGCTCATTTAGTTAGGACATCATTTGTTGTTGATTGGTAATCATCTGGTCGAGGATGTGCTGAAATCAGCTAACCTTCGTTGGTGCACTTGGTTCCTTATCCATTGCTTCTTCCTCTGGCTCCGACCCTGCGTGAGATATGGAGGGTCAGGAAGCAGTTGTACTGGTGCCCATCCTGTTCCTCATTGCAGTACGCATCTGAGGATTTCAAAGTCCCATAGAATGGAACTCTAAAATCTTAGAACGTCTCAAATACGATATTTCAAACATATCGTGTGGCGTTGTGCACAAATTTTCCATACTAACAATATAAAATGCACTCAAAGTAGAAGTAATATGAGACATCCCAAAATATGAGCACTTTTTGTTAACAACTTTCACTATTGACCAAAAAATCCTATAAGGTGTATCGATTTGAATTTTTCAATCCAAGCACCATAAAAAGAAAAGTTCTTTAGCCGAGCATTTATTGCTTTCACTTTTATTAAACACAGTTAGACACATAAATTTGTGTAAAAGAAAATGCTTAATACTCTAGAATAAAGAATTGAGTGCATTGTGTGAGTTAAAATGTTCTTCACTTGTGAGAGTTTTCCAATAAGAATCGACATCAAAATTAGCATGGCCATCTAGAATGTTTGAATTTGAAAAATTAACATTTTCATGCATAACAAGATAATCAAGTTTAAAAACATTTCTAGATAACCTAAACCAAAACACATCCATTTTAGGGTTATACCAGACTGTTGTGAAAAACTATAAAGTTATAGTAGCATAAATAGGTACATCACACCGAACATATCTATTCCACCCTATATTTGCAGCTAGTTACTTAATTTGTCATCTCACTCCTGTTTTCTCAAACAATTCAAAATCAAAATACCTAGAAGTGACTAATTCTTTATCCCTAAGGTCACAGAAGCTTGTACCTTCTCACAGAAGCGTGTACCTTCTTCTTCTGAATAGATTTGGAAGGGAGAGCAGTAAGTGATGTAGCAGATGTAGCATCATGTGTGGTGCAATTCTGTTTTAGACAACACACGTGGCATCTAAGGGGTCTTTTCGTAATGATTAGTTTGTTATTTTGTTTTGGTGCCAGGCTTGTATTTATTTTGCTGGCTATTTTCTTTTACAGCAGCTTTTGATTTCTCATGCATATCGGGTTGTAAACCTTGGAAGTTTCTTTGTTTTTATATAGTACAACCTCCATTGCTAAGCTTAGTTTCGCTTCAGCTGGAGTTTGGCCTCTTCATAGGCGTTTATACATTAGTAAGTTATTACCAAATCACGCTTACATTCACTAAAAACTTACGAGCGGAGTTCATCAATCAGCTTCCTAGCCATCATCCTCCTTAGTGCCATTGTAAGATGAAAATATGGAAAGATTGAGAAGAAGATGAGTGAAATTCATATTTAAGAGAGAGAGAGCAAAATCTTACTAAAATCCTTGTGTTTTTGAATGATTAATGCATGAAAAGATGAAAGGAATGTAAGATTAATGAAAGAGTTGAAGAAAATACTAAGAATCTATAAGAAAATTGAAGAGTTTTAGAGAGTAGGGGCCAATTTTATGGTTTAGAGAGAGAGGGCGTGAAATTTTGAAGAATAGGTAAGAGAAGAAAAGGGGAGGGAAATTTAAGTTTCCCACCGAATGGAATTCCCACGATCATGGGGTTTCTCTTCACGTGTAGCACCCCGTTCTCATTGGGAATATTTTCGAACACACCCACGGTATTCAAGAACATACTCTACGAAGATGACATGCTAGAACAGTCAAACTCATTGCAAATTTGTCACACATCACACACATATTTAAAAAATCATTAAACCTTTCCGACCCATTTTATTCAAAAACAAATTCAGTCGCAAGTATTACAAATAATTAACAAATTCTAATATATTCTTGTATTTATCTCCAATCCAACATATTTCCAGCAATACAGTCATTAAAGTTTTCAATTTGCATAAATGTTGTACAATATTTATGGAATACATTCTTTAAGACAAAAATAACAGAAAACATATGTAGACACCAACTGATCCCGACCTCTAACTCTTACTCAAAAGGCAGTGAATAGAGTCCATTTGGTTTAACTAGGTGTCTTCTCTGAGCCTAAAATTGTTGGAGTTATGTAAATATAGTGCCCTGGAAAGCAAGTGTATTTACATGTAACTTTATATTCTTCAGTTACAGTTTTGTAATGAAAATATTTATTATTAACAAAACTAAAGATTTTGGTTTTATTTGTGTGAGCATTATATATCTGGTCAAAAGGTACCATGATTCTTTTGTAAGTAATATACATATACATAGAGATATATGGGAAACATGTATATTATTAGA
>JAOTAY010020223.1:0-13144 GCA_025629805.1 Erythroxylum baracoense
AGCCTTGCCTTAATATTCTTCCAACCAGATTTAGAAAAGGTAGTAGTCGTTCGATTTCCCTTCTTCACTTCATCAACCATCAAGGAGATCTATAATATCATTCCATACCCCATCTTTTTCATTTATTTCCATACAATCATTAAAATCGTTCATATTGTTCAAACCTTCCATCACCAAATGTAACCACGTATAAGTGACATGAATCATAACAATTTCTACAAAGTATCAAATATTAAACATGGTTCAAAATAAACATAAGACAACTTAATCAATCCATACAAAAAACATAATCAAGTTCTAACAAAAAATTTGACAAATTAATATATTAGACCACCATACTATTCACTCTTCTTTTCTTACTCTTTGTTCTTCCTTCACTATTCACTCACTATATACTTATTAGACAAATTAACATTTTGCCTACTCTACTATTCAATCCTCTCAATACTATATACTCACGTCACTCAAAATTACATACTCACATCACTATTCAATCCTCTCATTGCTATATACTCACCTCACTCACTATTACATACTCACGTAGTTCAATCCTCTCACTGCTATATACTCACCTCAATCACTATTACATACTCACGTCACTATTCAATCCTCTCACTACTATATACTCACGTCACTCACCATTACATACTCACATCCCTATTCAATCCTCTCACTACTATATACTTACCTCACTCCCTATTCTATATGTCATTACTATATGCGACGTTAAATCCTTACTCGCCTTTGTTTGTTCCGACAGTTTATTGACAAGTGGAGGATTTCTCGCCGGAGATGTGGGAGCTTGTGAAGACTTCGACATGGTTTCGTGACTTTTGGCTGAGTCAACATCCAGAGGGCTCCTTTGAAGACGGTGAAATGGATTCACTTCCAGATAAATTTGATCTGGAAGTGGATGATGCTTAGTTCAAGGAGATGATGATGACCATGATGGAAGATGATGATGGGAGTATTGACTCGATGATTAGATCTCCTAAAATGGAAAAGCAGCATCTTTATGGTTTGCAAGGCATAGGTTCAAAAGTGGATTCTAAAACCATATTAAAGGACATCACCATAGCAAAACCTCCAAAGGAAAGGAACTACAACAAGTGGCCAAGGTTGTTGGTTTGTAGTGTGAGAGACCAGCTTAAACCCTGTTTGTTTTTATCTCCAAAGGCTTGGGTTTACAGATTTAGATGCATTGGCTTATTAGCGAAAGTGTTGGGTCAAAGTGTAGAGAATATTGTTTAAAAGGATGGGATACTATAGAGTAGGCAAAGAGAGTAGGATTGGAGTTTCCAGGTATGGAAAGTGCAACAGAAAGACGAACGGATATGAAGTCACGACTGGTGACAAGAGAGTTCTAGTTTTTACAGACTGACATAAACTTTGCAAGAGATGGGATTGGTAGCTTCAACAAGATTAGGTCCATCAACTCCTAAGGGAAGGAGCCTAACATGGTTTGTAGTTTGTCTGTTAATCCGAGAAGCTTTTGTGTTTCTGTGCAAAAACAGAATAGAAAACAACAAAATAGTGTTGTTGTTTATCATGTTGACTTAAAAGACTTCAGGTTCTACGCTTTATTACCAACAACATCATTGCCTTTAGAACAATACATGCATGAGTAACTCTGTAATGAAGCAAGTAACACAGTCGTAGTAACGCAGCAGTGAAGTAACACAAGTAATGCAGTAACAAAGCAGTGAAGTAATGCAGCAGTGGAAAAATCGCAAAAACAAAATAAAAGCAAGCACAGATAACGCAGAAACGTCTTTTTTACAGAATAACAGAGTAACAAGTTACAAAAGTAAACATAAATCTAGACTAGGAAAATCATAACAGGGCGATACAAAAGAGTCAGTGGGCAGAAACAATTTTAGAATAAAAGAAAAACTGTTTTAAAATCTTACAAAGATGTCTCTTTTACGTTTCCTTAAACCTATTGCAGTTTTTTTACTTTTAGAAACTTAAAACAGCAATAATCCTCATCCAAACATATTTTAATGAATTGTTTACTTTTTCACGAAAACCACAACTAAAAACGAGAAAAAATGGAACCAAACAGGGCCTTAATTAACAAAGATGAAATAAAAATTCACCCAATGTATCCATGCACTCTCCTTAGGCTCATAAGTATATTTAACTAGGTAATTATAAACTCCCAATATATAATTCGTCCTAATCAAACTTGTTAAGTATAGTTAATCAATTTAATTATCACAATAGTTTAGAAAATCTCTTTATCTAGATATGAAATGTTTACTCTCCTAGTGTACAGATTATATTTCACCCTTCAGTCTTTCATATAATCCCTATGATTGAATCTATGATAGTCAGCCATAAACCTAAAAGTTAAGGCCAAAGAGTAAATTCATCTAAAAGGTAATTTATTATCCATTAATAATTGAAATATCCAATACAAATTACATCTCTAATCCTAGCTAGGGATTTGGCTACTCAACATAATGAAAAAAATAAAACTTAACAAAAAAGCAAGTAAAGAAGAAAAGATAGAACAAGATATCCCTAATTACATCGAAGTTAAGATGGATCTTTTTCTAATTATTGGTCCAAAGCCTTTCTAGACGTTAAGAACCCCTAAAACAATCACTAAAAGTTAAGGTAGCTGTCACACACTTCCTAAGTTAACCCTAATAATAGTATTTATAGCTAAGGTTATATAATAAAATATTAAGGTGATTGAAATTATGTTTTCGTGTGCCCTCAAATTTTGTATTGTATGATTAATGCCATACTAGCTTCCATACTAATGTTGATTTTATTCTGAGACTTCATTCATCTCTAATTAGTGTGTAACTGGCACCTGACACTAACATGTAACTAGTGATTACGTTATATTCCTTCAACTCTTAAACCTCATAAGAGAAAGACATGTGCCTCTTAGTAATGTTTAGTGGTTGTTTGGTCTTTATTACCAAATTCTTAAAATTTCAACATGGTTGAGCTTTAATTGATCTTCAATGCCTTCGAAAAGGTTGTTTCCTTCAAGTTAGCTTCCAAGTGACTCTAAGATCTTTTTGATTAGAGAACTATAAAGAATAACATGCTCAAATTTGAGAGTTCTCCTTCAAATCAGCACTTAAATGACAATGGACTGATATGGGAAAACATAAAATAATGTATATAAACATTAATATAAAGATGATAAATTACACCTAATATAACCTATAATAATATGTAAAATATACCTTTATTGATACAAATTATTATTTGAGTTTATTTTCTACGCCACGATTGTGAATATCTTGAGAGTTTTGATTTTGAGCATATTTAGGCTCTATGTTTAATAAATATCTCTCTTTGTAATTATTGTCTTTTCTTTTCAATAAAATTTTGCTCCTTCTTCACCGGTGGACATAAGTTTAAAGTCAAACCATATAAAATCCTATATTTTAATTTTTCTTCCTAGTTGCGTTCTTATTGCTTAATCTCCTTTTTTATTATTATTTACTACAAATATTTTAATCATCCTAATCTATAATAAACAAGTAACAGAGTTGGGATTTCTATAGCTTGCTTATAATGGTAATCAAATTTGAGATCAAAAAATTTGATCATAATTCTAGCTTTTCCTTATGGAAAATCAAGATGTATGATATCCTAATCCAACATGTGTATCATAATGCTTTATTGTGAAAGGAAAGCATGCCAATAGCTATAAAGAGAAAGCAAAAGTATGATTTGGATGAGAAAGTAGTGCCATCCATTTGACTATATTTATCCAATCAAGTCTTAAAGAAGATCATCGAAGACAAGACTATTGTCTCATCGTGGTCTAGAGTCATTGTCCATAGAGAAATCCCTTACCATTAAGCTTCATAAAAACATTTAGTGTTATAGCTCACAAATGTAAAAAGATCTATCCATTAAATTTCACATCAATACTTACGCATCATTATTTTGAATTTGCAAAATGTGCACATTGAAATTAATGAAGAAGATCAAGCCCTCAAGTTGTTGTCTCATACTTGCACTTTAGAGAAACATTAACTCTATGGAAACATAAATTTAATTACAATAGATGTTAAATCTATGCTTTTGTCTAAACATATCATGACAATGAGTTATTTGGTAGTAGCAAAAGTAACAATCTAGTAGAAAGATTAGTTGTGAGAGGAAAGACAAAGGAGAAGTGTTCAAGTAGCAAAGTAAGGATTAGACTAAAGTCTAAATATAAGAATTTGTCTTGTAACTATTGTCATAAGAACGGGTTCATTAAGGCCGAGTGCTTCAAGTTAAAGAAAAAGTAGCTAGAAGATGATAAGGAAGGGAAGTTTGCTAAAGATAGTATTATAGCTTATAAGTCTAATATAAATATTCTTTTAGTCATTGATGATATTAATTGTAGATCCAAAGATGAATGGATCATACTCTTATTTTTCTTTTCATATATGTCCTAATCAGGATTAAGTTACAATATATGAATTTTGTACAGGATGAACTATACTAATGGACAACAATGCAACTTGTGAAGTTGTAAACGAAGGATGAATCTAGATTAAGATGCCTGATGACATTGTGAGAACATTGACTAATGTTCATTATATTCTAGACTTGAAGAATAATCTTATTTCTTTAGGCACCCTCAGTGCCTAAGGATGCTGGTATTCATTTGAAGATGGAGCCATAAAAGTTTTAAAACGTGCTTGAGTTCTAATGAAAGCCAATAAGTCAAAAAATATGTACTTATTAAAAGGATTCATGGCTATAGGTGATGTTGCTACAAGTTCTTCCTCATTTTTGGATAATGATATCACTAAATTGTGGCATATGAGACTGCTTCATATAAGTGAAAAAGACATGGTCTTATTGATTAAAAGAGGTTTATTATGCTAATAAAGCAAGGGAAAGATGGAGTTCTGTGAGAAATTCGTTTAGCGACAGACATTACCGACAGAAAACATAAACATTCCGTCCATAAGTCAGGTTAGCGATGGAATTTATCGACAGAAAAAAGGCATCATAGAAATGGGTGTAGGTAATAATTTCTAATGAACAACAGGATGTCCATCAGTAAATTCACCGACGGGCATGATTGTTCCGTCAACAGATTTATCGATGCTATCTTCTAATCTATTGGTAAGTTTGTTACCACATTACCGACGGTTATGTTTGTTTCGTCAGTGAGTGTACCGACGGCTATTCTATGGCAAATCCTATTGGTAAATTTAGTGACGGAATTGGTTATTCTGTCTATGATTACTGACGGTTAATTGTGTTCCATCGACAAATAGAATTGATTTTACCGATATAATAACAAATGTCTATCGGTAAAGTAACAACAAAAATTTTTTTAAAAATATACTGTAAATAAATTTTATTTGATGATCTTATGGTTGATGCATGATTTAAATAGTTATGAATTATCTGTGCATAAAATTTTGATTTGTTTATACATTTATTTTGTTTAAACAGAAAGTTGATTGATGATATAGAGTTAAATTTATCTTAATTAGTAATAAAATGCTAAATTGTACATACTAAGAATTTGTAATTCAAATTAAATGACTACAAGTACACTATTGATTTGGTGACTGCGGATGCTCTGATTGGTGCGATGAGGTGCTACCCCACACCTTCAACTCATCCACCTTATTACAGAGTTGAGATATATACTCCATTAATGTCTGCACTGTGCTCTGAAGCTCTTGGACTTCATTGATTGTAGACCACCTATTAGATGCTGCTATACTAAACATGAAGGATTGCGAATAACATGTATTCGCAAATGAACTTAAGACGAATATCCTTCCATGATGGTCTCAACCACCCACTGCATGAAGATAGGTTTGAGTCTCATCAACATCTTCAGATTGCTGAGACTATCATTGAATGCTTTCTTGTATTTAGTCCTGTACAGTAAGTAAGTCCGAATCATGGTCTGAACCTTGGTCGCATTATATCCTGTTTTCTCTTTGGTGGCATATTTCAAACATACTAGTGTCTTAGGAAGTGGCTAGTATTGTATCCACCTATATGCCAATATCTTATATAGTGGCTCGTATTATATCTACCTACATAGAGATGCAAGCCATTAATCTTACTACTTCTTTATGTACATTGATATAGGATCCAACATACCTCCAAATATCCATTTGGTTACTTTCTAATGTTATCTTTTAAGTTTCAACACGTACTTACTCACATGATTAACATGAACCAAATTGGGTTTATTACAAACTGTTGCATATATTAAACATTTAACAACACTAGTATATGTTACCTTAGATAAATAAACCTCTTCATCTATTTTTAGGCACTGTTCTAAGGAAAGCCTAAAGTGATTTTCTAACAGAGTACTCTCTAACTTAACCTTCACATTCCAAATCTATCAAATGCCTTCTTAATGTTGTTTCTTTTAGATAACCAAAGTTTTATGAATTCTTATCCCTTTGAAAATCCATTCGTAGTGTTTTTTAGGCAATACTCAAATCCTTCATCTCAAATTCCTTTCCTAATAAGGTCTTTAACTCATTCACTTCATGTATACTTTTGCATCAATTATCATATCATCTACATATATTAGTAGAAAAATAAACAATCCATCATTAAGGCTCTTAATGTAAACACAACATTCTTAGTTATATCTCCTATAGTCAATTCAGATCATTTACTAGTCAAACCTTTTATACACTTTTTCTGAAGACTATTCTAACGTATAAAATGAATTCTTAAATTTACACATCTATCTACTCAAAAATGCGTATCTAAATTAGCTACTAATGCCATCAAAATCTTGATTGAAGTATGTCTAACTATCAAGAAAACATTTCATCATAATCAATCCTATCCTATTTTGCATACTCGTTTGCTACTAGTTAAGCCTTAGACTTTCTCCATGTTTCTACTATTTTGGCTTCCTCTTATATACATACTTATATGCAAATACGTTTTGTACACTTTAACCCTACACTTTATCTAAAGAACTGAAATCATTTTTTCAAAGAACAAACATTTCATCAAATACCTTACATGTATCAAAAATTCATCCCAACATCACAACCAAAATTACGTTTTCTCCCTTCTATCATTAACATTTATACCTTAACATTATTTTCCAATCAAATAATACACAAATAAATGAAAGTAATGAAATACCCAAATTAACTTTTATTCAATATACGAAAAAAAATATGAAAGTGGCCGAAAAAATACCTCCACCGAAGCATACAATGACAGTAGCTGGAGACACGACAGAGAAACAGACGAAGAGGAGAGACGAAGAGAAGAAAATTGCAGACGAAGGTGGGAGAGAAGAAAATTGCAGAAGAAAGAGCTTCGGGTCTGTTTGACGTCATTTTCATTTACTTTAAAATGTTGAAGCCGAAGGAGACGACAACGTCTATGTTGAAAATTTATCGATAGACTTTACCGATGGACGCATTTCCATCGGTAAACTTAAAACATTCCTACTTTCTTTACCAATGATCACGTTATACCGTCGCTAAAGTCCGTCGCAAATTTTGCCGAAATGATTTCCCTCCATATTTATCGACGGATATTACTACCGCTGCTAAAAAAAAATTTCCCGTCAAAGTTATTGATGGAAATTGAGATTTTATCGCTAAAGTCCATTGAAAATTTTATCAGGATGATTTCCCTCTATTTTTACCGACAGATATTACTATCGCTGCTAACAAAATTTTTCTATCAATCTTACTGATGGAAATTGACTTGCCATCGGTAATTGGCAACGGTTTCGTTTCTGTCAGTAATTTTTCGTCGCTAATTGTTATTTTTCTTATACTAGTGTATTTAGGAAACAAAAGCAAGTTAGTTCTATCATAACCACTCGCAGGACTACAATTACCCTATATTATGTCCATTCAAACCTTTAGTTTCCTATTGTATTCCTCTAAGAGGTGAATCTATATATATGTTGATTTTTATTGATTACTATTTAAGAAAATTTTTGGTTTATTTTTAAACCAATGAAATCAAGTTTTCATTACTTTCAAGTAATGAAAACTTCGATTAAAAAGCAAACAAATCACTATCTAGGCCATGAACATAGGAAACACCATATTAAAAGTAGTGCAAAAAACTTATATAAAGGTTAAAACCATAAATTTTGAGTGGTAGAGACTTTACTCGTCTTTTAGAGAAAAAACCTTTAAGAAACTATTTTTTCTCCAAAATTTAGGATTAATCATTGCAAGGCTTCTCCAACCTTATGAAAACAATTTGAAGTCATTTTTTCACTTGAGAATCAACTTATAAAGATCATCTTAGGAGATGAAGTTATAATGGATTTAGTGAGTTCATTTGGATTTATTTATATTATGATTTCTTTATCTATATCCTAGTTATTGAGTTCATCTAGATTTATTTATAACATTGA
Source organism: Erythroxylum baracoense (assembly GCA_025629805.1). Classification (NCBI taxonomy): domain Eukaryota; kingdom Viridiplantae; phylum Streptophyta; class Magnoliopsida; order Malpighiales; family Erythroxylaceae; genus Erythroxylum; species Erythroxylum baracoense. The sequence goes on from JAOTAY010020223.1 coordinate 8,363, forward strand.
ATAAAAATGTATGACATGAACGTATTTATAGGAAATTGGTTGCCATTGTAGGTTTAGTATAGAGGGTGTTACATTTTGTGGCATCAGAGCACAGTTTAGGCAGTTTTAACCATTAAAAGTCTAGCAATGTGTGATATGGATTGGTGTTTGTATTGGCCTAATGTAGATGTCCATGTTTTCTTATAGATAGTAGAGATGGAAAAACCTCATGAAAATAAAGAAGAGTCAGTTGATAGTGTGGTAGGGAGAGATCAATCCATTTCGGATCCTTCTGAGCCTCTAAGGGATTAATACCAATACCGTCAATACCTAGGGAGATGTTTCTAAAGCTCTCCCATGATATGCTGAGAATGATGGATAGAATGACAACGCCTAAAGCCCCTATATAAACTTTGAGAAAGCATGGGGTGGAAGAATTTATGGTCGTGACTCTAGAAGAAGAAGATAAAGCAAAATACTAGTTAAAGCTAACATAGAGAACAGTTCTAACAAATAAAAATCTAGAAATGTGTGATATGGTTTGGTGTTTGTGTTGGCTTAATGCAGATGTCCATGTTTTCTTATAGATAGTAGAGATGGAAAGACCTCATGAAGATAAGGAAGAGTCAGCTGATAGTATGGTAGGAAGAGATAAATCCATTTCGGGTCCTTATGAGCCTCTAAGGGATTAAATACTGATACCGTCAGTACCTGGGGAGATGTTTCTAAAGGTCTCCCATGATATGTTGAGATTGATGGATAGAATGACTGCGCCTAAAGCCCCTATAGAAGCTTTGAGAATGCATGAGGTGGAAGAATTTGTGGTCGTGACTTTAAAAGAACAAGATAAAGCAAAATACTAGTTAGAACGGACACAGAGGGTTCTAGATGAGATCAAGTGTCCACCCAAAGAAATTGTTACTTATGTTGTCTCTCTCCTACAAGGGCAGCCTATGATTGGTAGAAATTAGTCCTACTGCATCCTCAACTGTGTAACCCTCTGACTTGGGAGTTCTTTACCCAAGAGTTTTGAAAAAAGTAAGTTACATAAGCTTTTAAAGTAGCTCAATGGAAGTAGTTTCTGAACCTGAGACAAAGAAACCTATTTATGGTTGAGTATGGAAAGGAGTTCAGCCGACTCAGTAGGTACACTCTAGAGCCTGTTCTGACAGAGGCCTTCTGATGCCGAAAATTTGAGGATGGATTGAATGATAGTCAAGGAGTATATAGTCACTAACTCCTCTATAATAGGTGAGCTACTATCAGCTAGTTAAAACGGCTATCAAAGTAAAGAAGTAAAAGGCAACCAAGAGAGAAAGGGCATAAAGGAGGAGTTTATCTAGAGGTGGCTTACCTTACAGTAAGAGAACCTGAGACTTGTAGGGTGCATCCCTAGCAGAGTCAGTCCATAGCCCAGCCACCAAAGGAAGATGTCAGGGGTAGTTTGCAACATCTAATATTGTTAGAGGCTTTTTGGTTAGACAGGGAGATGGACAGTTAGAATGCCCATATTATATCAGGATACATTGGGGTATATGCAGGTGGTTGACTGGGGTATGTTTTAAATGTAGGGGTACGGATCACTGATGGCTAATTATCCATAAGGCTCGAGATAGATTAGAGCATCTTAGGGGAGCAGAGGGGCACCTTATGCACCTGTTGCATTTAGAGGATGATGAGGAGGCAAAGATGGACCAGGCCAGCCTAAGGCCATTTTGAGCACAACATATGAGTCTATTGATCGTCCTATGGCATCAGCCAGTCAAGCATGAGCATACGCTATAAAGGCTCATGAGGAATAGGACGTCCCAGAAGTTATAGCTGGTACCTTTCCTCTCTTTGATCTTGATTTGCATACATTGATAGATCTTGGTTCCACTTATTCATACATTTGCACCAGGGGAGTGTGTGATAGGATGTTATCAGTATATCGACTAGCCTATGATGTACATGTGACTAGTCTATTAGGCTATAACGTATATATGAATAGAGTGTATAAAGATTTCCCTATTATCATCCTTGGGAAACAATTTGCTACTGATCTAATAAAGCTACCCTTCCATAAATTTGAATTGATCTTGGTCATGGACTGGTTGTCCAAACACCAAGCTATGGTTGATTGTGGGTTGAAAACATTTGTGCTCAAAGATTATGATGGTTCAAAGACAGTGGTGCATGGCATTTGGTCTAGTCCTTTGACTAAAGTAATATCAGCTATACAAGTAAGATGACTTCTTAGAAAAGGCTATGAGGTGTATTTGGCTTTATTAATTAATTCAAAAGGGAGAAGGTGAACTTACAAGATATACCTGTAGTAAATAAGTTTCCTAACGTGTTTCCTAAAGAGTTACCAGGTTTGCCACCCGAGAGGGAGGTAGAATTATCTATTGAAATTGTATCTGGTTCTGCTCCTATTTCTAGGGCACCTTATAGAATGGCTCCTGCAGAGTTAAAAGAGTTAAAGACTCAGTTACAGGAGCTTTTAGACAAGGGTTTCATCCGACCAAGTGTGTCATCATGGGGAGCACTAGTCCTTTTTGTCAAAAAGAAGGATTAGACCCTAAGAATGTGTATAGACTATAAACAGTTGAACAAGATGACTGTAAAGAATAAATATCAATTGCCCAGAATAAAAGATTTTTTTGATTAGTTGAAAGGTACAAGAGTGTTCTCTAAGATTGATTTGCGATCAGGTTACTACCAACTTCGAGTAAAAGATGTAGATGTTCCAAAGACTGCATTCAAGAGCTGATATGGCCATTATAAATTCCTAGTGATCCCTTTCTGGCTAACTAACACACTGGCTGCTTTCATATATTTGATGAATAGGGTGTTTTGACCCTATTTACACCAATTTGTTGTGATGTTCATAGATGATATATTAGTCTATTTGAGGAATGAAGAGGAACACACTCAGCATTTAACAATTGTACTACAGACTTTGAGATAGAAGCAATCATTTTCCAAATTGAGCAAGTGTGATTTTTGGAAAAGGGAAGCTTCTTTCCTCAGGCACATCATCTCTTTGTGAGGTTTCAAGGTAGGTCTCAGTAAAATTGAGGCAATTGTTAATTGGAAGCTTCCTCATAATGTAACAGAAGTGAGAAGTTTTCTTGTCTTAGTTGGTTATTATCGACGCTTTGTTAATTGCTTATCCAATTATAAAGTTACTTCGAAAAGGTGCAAAGTTTGAATGGAATGATAGATGTCAAGCTAGTTTTGAGCAGTTAAGAAGATGCTCACTGAAGCTCCAGTGTTGACACAACTAACTCCAAGAAAAGAGTATGTTATGTACAGTGATGCTTCTAGGAATGGTCTAGGTTGTGTACTGATGCAAGATGGGAAAGTGGTGGCTTATGCTTTGAGACAATTAAAGTCATATGAATAGAACTGCCCTACACATGATTTAGAATTGGCAGCAGTGGTGTTTTCCTTGAAAATTTAGCCCCACTACTTATATGGGGGAAAATGTAGAGTATACATGGATCACAAGAGTCTAAAGTAACTGCTTACACTGAAGGAATTAATTTTAGACAATGGCATTGGCTATAATTGTTTAAACACTATGATTGCATAGTTGACTACCACCTGGGAAAAACTAATATGGTAGCAGATGTTTTGAGTATAGGAAATCTATTTCAGCTCTATCATTACAGTATAGTAGATGGAGATTTGTGCCAGATGGAGCTTTGATAGCTCAGTTAAAAACAAGTCTTGACTTGAGACAGATGATGGTAAATACACAAAAAGATGATGCCAAGTTGCAACAAATTGTACAAGGAGTGCAAGAAAGGAAACAAACTGATTTTGTATTGAAAAATGATGGAAGTATGTACTTTAAGAGTAGATTATATATACCGACAATACAGGACTTGAAGTAGAAGTTATTGCATAATATCTATAATACTGTGTTTACCATACATCCTAAGGGCAACAAGATGTAGCAGGACTTAAAACAACATTACCGGTGTCTAGGAATGAAGCATAATGTAATGGACTATATGTCCGAATGCTTGACTTGTCAATAGATGAAAGTTAAAAATTAGATCCCGTCTAGCCTATTAAATCTCGTTCCCATTCTACAGTGAAAATGGGATAATATGACTAGAGACTGTGTAACAGGTCTACCCCTTATTCAGAGAAAGCAAGATATGGTATGGGTTATAGTGGACAAGCTCACCAAATCAGCTCACTTTATACTGGTCTAACCTGATTTTTCTATAGATAAGTTAGCTGAGTTATATGTGAATAAGATTGCTTAGCTACATAGAGTGCCATTCTCAATTTTTTCCGACCGAGATCTATGATTTACATCAAGATTTTGAAAAAGTCTACAAGCAGCTTTAGGTACTCGACTGAGTTTTAGCATAGCCTTTCACCCACAAACTGATGGGCAATTTAAGAGAGTTATACAAGTGCTGGAAGACGTGTGTAGACTATATGTTATGGAATTTCCAAGCAGTTGGGATAGGTACATTCCTTTGATGGAATTTGCCTACAAAAATAGTTATCAATCCAGTATAAGCATAGCACCATATGAGGCATTATGTTAGACCCCGTTTTCGAAGTCTAACTCCTGCTTGCTCTGATACCACAACTGTTAGGCCCCATTTTCGGAGCCCAACTATCTAGAATATCATAACACGTGAGCTTATTACCCTGTAGGGTTATTTCAAATAACCCTTATTAGCCAACTATCTAGAGTCATATAATGCAGGCGTAATCTAATGAAAAACACCTTAACCATTATTAATTCATCATCATGCTTTTATCCCATAACGCATCTTACTTATATGTAACCAT
>JAOTAY010020224.1:0-13139 GCA_025629805.1 Erythroxylum baracoense
CTGAGTAAGGTTGGATGCCGCGGTATGTCCCGCAAACACACGCCGCCGACCTAAGGGCGGGTGTGGGGTCCAACAGAACTAGTATGAGAATAGAGGTTGTTAGTGACCTCCAGTTTCATTTTAGTATATATGCTAGTTAGATTAGAAATTAAAAAATATTCATTATCAAGATAGTTGAAAAACATGCTTAATTGTAAGAAAATATAATGAAATAAGAAAGTTAGCAAGAAATGGATTTCAAATGAGGAACCCGAAGTAGCTAATTAGAAATATGATATGATAGGATGAAAGTTGTTTTTGATCCTTTGAGTTTACCAAGTAGACCAATTACATGAACAAGGAAGAAAAGACTTTAAGATGCAGATAATGGTGTTGTGAGAGAAGTGGATACACATATGAAATCAAGCCAAATTGAAGGAAAATCATTAGTTAACTTAATTTAAGTTAAGGTTAAAGACTTGGATGTGAACAAAATCTCTAAAATGTTCACATACTAGCCCATATAACTTTTTGAAAAGCTTAATTTTTAGATATGTTCTCAGTTATAGGCATTTCCTAGATTGTGTCTAATTTCTTAAAAAAAATACAAGAGGATCTATAGTCTCAATCATGGGTGTGTTTTAGATTATGCCTAACTTCACAAAGTTATAAGAGGATTCGCAGTCTCAACCACAAACATATCTTAAACCTTGTTCAACTTTACAAAGTTACACAGAAATTTATGGTCTTAGATACAAAAATTTTCCAAACCATACTGACAAGTGTTGAAAGTCTTTAATTGAAATGGCTTAGTCCATGATCGTGTTCTAAGCCATTCCCATTCGAAACCCTAGCCTTTTTATTTAATATTTAATTCATTTTTCTTTTTAGTTAGAATAACTTTGGACTTCTTTTTTATTTGAGATTCATCAAAGCTTCTTTTACTTGTTCTTCATTAAACTTCGAATATCAAAGAATTATTTCTTTATGATGTTTAAACATTTAATAAATATGGTTATTGATTCTTTATAATAAATAGATCAAGGCTTTTATACTTTTATTTTAGCTTTTATGCATCGGTTATTATTTGAGCTTGACTTTAAATTAGGTATAGATATTCTTTTATATTACTTTTTTTCAAAGAGAGAGAGAGAGAGAGAGAGAGTTATGTACCTTATAATACCAAAATGGCTAGTTAATTTCTAGACAATCCATTTGTATGACTACACACAAGAAAAGAAAGATACGTTTAAACACAAAGGAGGAAGGTGTGACTAAATAACTCAAAGTTACTAATGTCCTATGAAGCTTTGAAACTAGTAAAATGCATGTTGAATATCATCATAGAGTTGAATTACCAAGAATTTCTAACTAATATTTTTATTTTGTTAATGTAGATATTGGTAAATTTTGATTATAGTGGGATCCTAAAAGGAAATAGGGACTAAAAATATGTTGGAAAAAGATTAAAAACAAGATATGGGTGTCAATAAATTGAGTATGCTATTTTTGAAAGGGTTGTTAAAGGACTAGGGGCATCATGTGAAATCAATATTTTACAAGCAATAAAAATGGAACTAATGGCCATCAAAATATGGATGGTGAGAATATAATTGTTATGGAGAAGGGTTATTTTAAGTTGAGGTGGAACAAAATGAGAAAGACTTCTTTGTTTTAAAGATGATTAAATCTCAGAATGAATCATCAAAATTGAACTTTTATGCAATAGATGATGAAGAATATCTTAATATGAGAGCTAATGAGAAGAAATATGAAAAGAAGATATCTAGTGGGTTTGAATGTGATGATGTTATGGATCTAATTGGAAGCAGTAGGAAAGATTGTAATAGGGAGGTATCTTGTTTAGAAAATTCTAAAAGAAAGGGAGGGAGTTTACATGATTTGTATAGTAATTATGAGGATATTCGTGTTGAAGTTTAATCAACGGTGACTAGTGATGATGGATACTATAACACAATTGTTACAAAGAAGAACAAGTACATCATGTTTAATCACAAAGTTATACAAGATTTTAAAATTGAAATTGATATGAAGTTCAAGGACTAAAAGCAGTTTCTGAAAGTTAAAAAAAATTATGCAATTAAAAATGAGGAGAACTAGTATGAGAATAGAGGTTGTTAGTGACCTCCAGTTTCATTTTAGTTTATATGCTAGTTACATTAAAAATTAAAAATATCCTTTATCAAAATATTAGAAAACATGCATAATTGCAAGAAACTATAATGAAATAAGAAAGTTAGTAAGAAATGGATATCAAATGAATTTATGCACAAATTTATGAGGAACTTGAATTAGCTAATTAGTAATATGATATGAAAAGAAGCAAGTTGTCTTTGATCCTTTGAGTTTTGCAAGTGGGCCAATTATGGGAACGAGGAAGAAAAGGCTCTAAGATACAGTTAATGGTGTCGTGAGAGAAGTGGATATACATATGAAATCAAGCCAAATTGAAGCACGAGTATTAGTTAACTTAATTTAAGTTAAGGTTAAAGACTTGGATGTGAACAAGATCTCTAACATATTCATGTACTAGCCCATTTAACTTTTTGAAAAGCTCAATTGCTAGATATGGTCTCAGTTATAGGCATTTCCTAGATTGTGTCCAATTTTTAAAAGCTACAAGAGGATCTACAATCTCAGTCATGGATGTGTTTCAGATTGTGCCTAACTTCACAAAGTTATAAGAGGATTCACAATCTCAACCATAGGCGTATCTTAAACCTTGATCAACTTTACAAAGTTAAACAAAGATTTATGGTCTTAGATACGAAAAATTCCCAAATTGTACCGACCAGTGTTGAAAAGTCTTTAATTGAAATGGTTGGTCTATGATAGTGTCTTAAGCCATTCCTATTCAAAAACCTAGCATTTTTATTTAGTATTTAATTCATGCTTCTTTTTAGTTAGAGCAACTTTGGACATCTTTTTTTTATTTTAGAGTCATCAGAGCTTCTTTTACTTATTCTTTATTGAACTCTGAATATCAAATAATTATTTCTTTATGATGTTTAAAAACTTAATAAATATGGTTATTGTTTCTTTATAATAAATAAATGAATGCTTTTATACTTCTATTTTATCTTGTATACATTAGTTAGTATTAGAGCTTGACCTTAAATTAGGTGTAGATACCCTTTTTATTTTTTTTATTGTTTAAGTTCTTTTATATTACTTTTTCAGAGAGAGAGAGAGAGAGAGAGAGAGAGAGAGTTATATTCCTTATGATTTCTTTTCATCTTATTACATCATATTCTTGCCTATAAAGTTTGCAAAAAATTCAAATCTATTACCTTCTTATTTTTATGATTTATCTATGTCTACATCTATCTATTATCTTTTTTTTTTATTTATCTATGTCTACATCTGTGTGAGGGTTTTGCCTTTATTCAATATCTTCACACCATTTTTTTATGGTTATAAGAAACGAAATAAAAGAAATAAGAAAGTAGTGTAAAATTATTTACCTTCAAAAATCATCCCTAAAAACATTCTAAACTCCTTTCCAGTCTTTCCTAGTTTTACTTTATTTTTTAGCTTCTTGTAATTTATTCTCTTTCCTTAATTTTTAATTTCTTGAGTTTTTGGACTTTATAAGGTTGAATTATTGTTTGAGTTTGTTTAGTTCTTTACAAAACTTGTAAATGAAGTAACTAATAGATAAAGAAAAGAGAGTGTGAGAGTAACATTAAGAAAAGATTAAAATTTAGAGTTAAACATAAGAGAATTAAGTGACATTTATCAATAGGAACATAAGGCTATAAGAAGGATGACATGTTTATGTTGAAAGATATATAACAATATTTCGAATGCATGAATATGATATTTAGAGAGATTAGAAAAAAATGGAATTATAATAAATTGCCATAGACAACTTGTAAAGGGGACAATCAACACAATTTCTTATTTTAGGTCAGTAACAACAATGAGTTTTCTAAAAAGATATCAATGACGATAAAGAGGTGGATGCTTATATGATGAATAACAATCATTGAGAAATAATTTGGATAATGTTAAACATCAAGGTAATTAGTAAGATAGAGGCTATGAAAGGAAGCCTATGAGAGATGGCAACTTTAGGAATATTAAAGTGAAGATTCCTTCATTATAAAGGAAAAATGACCTTAAGACCTAATTAGAGAGGGAAAATAAAATATAACTAATTTTTTACTACCACTGTTATGCTAAAGGTAAAAAAAAGTAAAACTCATTATTATTGAGTTTACTATATTATTATTTGATAAGATCGACTTGTGAAAAGTAAGAGAAGGAACTATGAGAGATATATTAGCAATTAGGAGGATATGAAGGTAATCATAAGGAGATGCTTTATCCCCAATTACTACTATAGAAATTTATTCCGAAAGTTACAACTCCTTTTTTAAGGGTCAAAGGGCATTGAGAAATGTCATAAGGAGATGGAGATTGTTATGATTCAAACTAATATAACAGAGGATCAGGAAGCCATAATGGATAGATTTCTAAATAGTTTAAATTATGAGATCTCTAATGTGATGAAATTATAACATTTTATGGAGTTAGAAGATGATGGTTTATATGGTTATAAATGTGAAAAGGTAACTAAAAAGGAAGGGAAAACATTTTTTTAAAATTAGTTCATCTTGATAACAAGCGAGTTAGAAAAAGGATAAAAGTGATGCTATTAAAGACAAAACCAAACCATATGGAGGAGGGAAAGTGCCTAGTAAAAGGTAAATCTAAAAAACTAAAACCATACTTATGATATTAAATAATTTATTATTCGGGGCCATGATATATAGTCTCATAATGTTCTAATAAAAGGGCAATGATTATGAGAGATAATAAAGAGATTGAGACTAAAGGTGAAAGTGATGAGGTTTTATGCTTCCATTAGAAAATTGTCATGATGACAGTGTAGATTATCTAATGGAAAAGTAGGCACTTGTGATTAATCGTACCCTAAGTGTCCAAGTAATAAGAGAAAATTTTTCATACAATATTCCATATTAATAATAAGGTATATAGTATGATAATTTATGGAAAGTTACTCAAATATAGTTAGCACTACTTTGGTTGAATAGTTGAGCTTGCCTACCGTGAAACATCTTAGGCCATATAAGCTTTGATGGCTAAATGTATTTGCTAAGGTGAAGGTTACTAAATAAGTGTTGGTTTCATTTTTAAGTGGAAGTTATCATGTTGAGGTGTTGTCAGATATGGTGCTTATATATATTGGGTATATTTTCTTAGGGAGATATTGAGAATTTGATAGAAGGGCCATAAAGAATGGGTTTACAAATCGATATTCCTTCTTTATGAACAATAAACGTATTACTCTTATACCATTGAAACCTCAACAAAGGTATAAAGATTAACTTAAGAAGAGAAAGTCAACAAAAAGATAGCAAGATAAAAAATGAGGATTAAAGATCAAAAAGAAAAGAAGAAGGGAATGAAAATAAAGAGCTAATTGGAAAACATTAAAAGAAGGATAAAAAATTTTAAGAAAAAGGAAAAAAGTATTGAGAGAAGAGTAAAGAAGTGAACTTTTGTAATAGAGAGTCGAATTAAGAGAGTTTTATATTTTAATTAGCCTATAATTATACTTTCATACAAAGAGACTTATTATACTACTAACAGTCTTAGCATTTCCTTAGCTAGTGTTTTAGTTTCCTTGTTACAAGATTTTCAAGATGTATTCTTTGATAATATTTCTATTGGTATACCTTTAATTTGGATAATCAAACATCAAATTAATTATATATCTAGTGCTACCATTTTTAATCAACAAACCCATAGAAGTAATTTGAGAGACTAAAGAGTTTAAAAGGCAAATTGAAAAACTTTATCAAAAGGGTATATTAGAGAGAGCATGAGTCCACATGTCATTCAGTCCTTGCTTGTTCCTAAGAAGCATGAGTCTAAAAAATATGTATTGATAGTTGAGTAGTTAATAAAACATTTATAAATTACTATCTTATTCCTAGATCAAATTACATGCTTGATAAATTTTATGACTTTTGAATATTTTTAAAATTTTATAAAAAAGTAGATATCATCAAATTAGGATAAAAGAACGTGATTAGTAGAAAACAACCTTCAAAACAAAATGTGGTTTATATTAGTGGGTAGTGATACCTTTTGGGCTAACTAATGCACCTAATACTTTCATAAGGTTAATAAACCATCTCATATATGCTTTTATTAGAACATTCATGTTATTTATTTTGATCATATTATGTTTAGCATAAAAATTGTTTTGAATGTTTTCAAATAAGAAAAATTATATACTAACGTAAAGAAGTGTTTCTTTTAGATGGATAAAGTGGTTTTTCTTGGATTTGTTATGAGTGTGAAAGGGATATAGGTAGATAAAAAGAATGTTAAAGCTATTTAAAAGTGACCTACACCTAAATCTATAACTTAGATAAGAAGTTTTTCATATTTTAACTAGGTTTTGTAAGAGTTTTATCAGGGATTTTAGTACATTAGCTATACCGATCATTGAAGTTATTAAAAAGTCTACTAGTTTTATGATGAACAAGAACAAGGTTTTAATTTGATTAAAGAAAGGTTATATTTTGCTCCTTTATTAGCTTTACCTAACTTCTCTAAAACCTTTGAAATTAGATGTGATGTGTTAGAAATAGGTATTAATACTACTTTGATATAGAAAAAGCAACCAATTACATACCTAAACAAGATAGATATCAATATGATTGTATATCAGCCCATGTAAATTTTTAGAAAACTTATTTAATTGTCTTTAATTTTAAAAAGTTATAGAACGATCTATGGTCTCAATCATATATGTGTTTCAAAACATTCCTGACTTAACAATGTTACATATAGACCTACAATCTCAGTTACGAGTGTGTCCTATACCATATCTATGTTTATAAAGTTATAGAGAGATTTAAAATTTTAAACATTGATGTGTTCTAGACCAAGTCCATTAGAGTTAAAAGGTTTATAATGACATGAATTAGTCTAGGTACATGTCTTTAGCCAAGCCTATTTAAAATCCTATTTTTTGTTATTTAATATTTAAGGCATATTTCTTTTCAACAGAAAAATTTTAAACATCATTTTATTCATGAAAACTAGTTTTGTTAAGTAATTAAGAAAAGTGCTTTTAATTAAAATTATTTTTTTAATTTGATTAAGATAAATTAAATTCTGATACCACTCTAGAACCTTGACTAGAGGGTTACAGGGATAATAAAAAACCACCAGTGATATGATAGAGCAAACATCTATAAGAGCTCTAAGATAGATAAAGAAGACTGTAGCTAAGACCCTAGGAATGCTAACTAAGATACAAGCCCTTTCTCGTTAAGCCATAATACCTACTTATAACACTCCATCCAATTCTGACGCTACTGACTAAAAAAAATTCTTAGAAGTAATTCTATCCATTGTTCATACAAACCCATACAAAACCACCGAAACCTTCTAAGTTAAACCCATTAGCAAAAGACATTCTATCAACTTTTAAATCTTTACAAATCGATACACCACCACCTTTTCAACCAAAAGAAAGACTGGTCCTTTGCTTATATAAGCAAAGGAAGCAATAAAAGATAAACATCCTTGGATAAGAACAAAGTCTCGTCACACCCTAAATAGATAAGAACAACATCACATCAATTATTCTAGTCCCATCAACTATTTTAGATAAGAACAACATCGCATCACACAATAAACGAATAAGAATGAAGTCACATCATAAAAGACACATAAGATAAAAAATAACAATTTTAGATAAAAGGGCCCAAAATTATAGAAAGAAGCAGAAAGAAGCCTAATCATCATCCTTGTAGGATATTTTCTTACCATAATTGCATATTTGACAGGGAAGCCCCTCCACTCGTGTTATCAATACCATCACTAATTGTTCTCCATCTTTTACTGAGGTTCGCTTCCTCTGTGCGTAAATTTTTAAAAAATTTATTTAGCTTCTCTTCATTAATGATGGGAATATCATCATTTGGATCTTGGGCATCCTGGAAGAAGGAGGCTTGGGTCTAAAATGGTCCTACTGAGTCGAGGCCCAAGTTTATTTCAATAATAAAATTCTTGATTTATTAGAAAATATATTTTTCTTGATTAAATTTGAAAATTTTCGTTTATAAATTGAAAAAATGAGCATTCTTTAATATTTTTGAAAATATTTATCTTATTTATTAAGAAATAACTTCTAATTAATTAAGAAATAAATTTTTAAATAGATAATTAAAATAATTTCTTAATTAAATTTAAAAGTGTCTTATTTAATTTTTAAAGTGGTTTTCTTTATTATTAAAACTAGTTTCCTAGTTAAAAAAATAATTTCTAATTAGATTATAAATAATTTTTTAAATTAGATTACAATGTCATACCTGTTAAATTTTGCAAGAATAGTTTTTCTAAATTATAATAAGTAAGAAGAGTAATTTGTTAACAATATTTTTAATTAATTTTATTAAATGAGACAAGATAATTAGAAATGGTTTTCAATTAAATTTGAAAATTATTTTCAAATCAAATTAAATTTTTATTTAGATTAGAAATTTAATTCATTTAGGAATCAATATGTTTAGTCTAACTTAATAATTCAAGAAGTTGTAAATATTAGTTTATATTATTAAAATCAATAACCAAAATCAGATAAGGCTTTATTGCTTTTATGTATACAATTCAATTATGTGTACATAAATTGCATGTTTTAATATATATTTGATATATTTGTATATATATATATATATATATATATATATATACACGCATTTTTTTATTTGGTAAGACCATGCAAAATTAAATCTCAAAATATTAGCTACACATTAAGAACATGATTGTTGCCTTCCATTATTTAAGTATAAAACTAAAGTTTTGTTGATTATAAGGCTTATTGACTGACTCAAGACCCTTTTAACTCGAATATGTTTTATCTTAAATCAATAGGTCATATTTAACTAAATTTGTATGATTTGGAAGAGTGATTTATTATTATATGAAATTAAAGGTAGGGTTAGAAATAACATATAGATAGATTATAGCAAGAGTTGTCACCTAAAAGATTTAAGAGTCGTATGATATGTGATTGATAAGGATTGTATCCACCTAATTTAAGTTTAGTTCGTTTATTGAGTGACTTAACATCAACTAAATATAAATGGGATTTTAACCTACTAAAACGATTAGATTAATCTTTCCGAATATTAGGAATGGTTATTATTTTGAATAAAATATTGAGAGTAACTAAATAAATGATAAGAGTTCTAATCTTATTTGGTTATCATGACATATAATCAATTACTTGCTTTCTTATATTTATGTTGTGTTTTGATTATAAATTACCTTTAATTATTATAGTTGATGTTAAAAGTTAGAGATTTCTTGGATATAGGGTTAGGTTTGAGAATAGTTTTCAAAAACAAATAAAAAGGTTTATGTTCATTATGCAATATTACTAGTAATCCTTTTTAAGGATTTCAGTGATAAATTTTAAGAAATCTGTCAATGTCATATTGATTGCAAAATGTGGTGACACTTTAAAGTTGACTAATGTCTTATAAATTTTAATGACAATATGTAAGGTGAATGTCAACATTATAATAGCACGATATAAGAGGTTACATAAAGTAGAGTTGAAAGGTATAATATCTTGATATAATTGTTCCACTTAATTTAGCTTATTAAAAGCATAAACATGGACTACAGTTCAAGGCATTGGCTTACATATGATAGTAGTTTTTAATTATAAGAAAAATGATTGCATGAATTTTCTTACCTACTAGGTGTGATAAAGATTATGTATATTCCCAGTTTATGATTTTGAGTTTTCTATACTAAATTCAGATTCAACATTCTTACAATGTTTAATGCATGATATGAAATAGTGTGTTGAGATGAAAGTAGTTTATCTAAGTTTATGCAACTATTTTGTATGTGTTGGATCAAAAGAATATTTATACTTAAGTGGTAAGAATACAAAGTTAGATAATTAAAACTTATCATTTTATATTGTGTAGGTTAAATTGACATAATGAGAATGATAAATTTATATGAAGGATATATGTATCCTTATGATTATGAATCATACAAAAATTGTGAAACTTGTTGGGTCAAAAAATAAATAAGTCAACTTTTAGTGAAAGGATGATGAATTGTTAAATCTTATACATTTGATGTATTGGATATAATAATGATTCATAAAAGGAAAACACATGTATCTCATTAGATGTACTAATGACTTTATGTGATATAGTCATATATGTTAAATGAAACAATGTTTTAATTTTTTAAAATTTTAAATTAGTTAAATCTACAAAAAAATTAAACATTGATAATTTTAAAACACTTCGATAAGATTAACATGGTGAGATTTAAATTTTCTTATTTATCTATAGGAAATGAGATTTTCTAGTGAATACCTCCATAACTAAATACCATTGAATTTATATAAAGAGGAATGCAATATGAGATATTGTATGGTAAAATATTTATTTCTTTTATAGCTATTCCTAGTACAATAACTTAGCTTTGATAGTTTCAATTAAATCAATTAGCAAGGTTTCATATTAGTTATGAAATAGTAAGAAGAGTGTAAGTTAATGATTTTAGGATATGGTGCTTAGTTGCAGCATGTATTATCTAATAAGTTTAGAACAAAATCAGGTAATAGAAGGTTATGAGATATCCAAAGTGTTGGATATATTCTTACAGACCCATTTAAGAAAATATTTATTTCCAAAAACACTTATAAGAGAATGGTTTTAAGATAATTAATGGAAGAATATGAAGTTTCAAAAGTTTAAATATCATGAAAATTCATGTAATTGGAATTAATGCCTTTGTTGATATGTTTGAAATATAATTAAAAGGTAATGAGATATTGAAAGATTCACTTTCTTAATGAATTCAAAGAATTTTTTTAAAAAGATGATTATAAATTTATCATGTCTATAAGAAGGTTAGTGAATGTATAGTTGTTCTCTTTAGTGGAAGTGTGTGGAGACAAACTGCTCATAAAGATCAATTTTTCATATTTTTCAAATTTTGAACATATGATAGTCGAAGATCAACTATTGTTGGATATGAACAAGTAACAACTTAACTCTAGGGATTAGATCTATATAGATAGACGCAAAATTTGTTTCCCTATAATGTACTAAAGATGTTTAGAATATGAAATATTTAATACTTATGAAGTATTAAAGATATCCATTATTTTATGTGTAAGTTGATATTTAAGTTCAATGTTATTTGAATATTAACTTTAAAAGTAAATCCTAATTAAGATCTATTTTACTTGGAATATCATTATTTTGAGATTGGAAAGTTTCCAATGCAACTTTAATTACTAATCAATCCCTAATACATTGTTCATTTAGTGGAAATGATTATTTGGATCAAGGAGTCCTTTAATTAACTTAGTATAATTCCTTGCATTGCTCAAGACAGTAATATATTGTAGAACATAAGAGCCATTGGGTGCAAAATGAGCTAAGGTCTCATCAAATATCTAAGTATATAGTTATGAAATTTCTCTTAATTTTGATGATAATTGAGAAGAAAGTTGTAAGATTTAAGTAAGTGCTCACTATAGAGAATCATATAGAATTCTCTTACTAAACCACTGATTTGATAGTAGCATGATCATCATATAGTGATACGGTATAAGATATTTAAACTATTAGCTTAATGCAAGTGATAGATTGTTGGTCTATGTCCTACAGCTAATCGGTTGGTTATACTTTAGTAACATAATTCTTTAAAGATATTCTTTTTCCTATATATATTCATATGTATATGATAAATTCTATATAATAAATGTACATTACAAATGAATTAGGATGAGATTATAATTTTGATATTCATATTGTATTATATATTATCTTTAAATTATTCTTATTCTTTATTCTATTGAGATTGAACATTAATAGAATGTAAAAAAATAGCATACATTATGCTTCTTACTTTTAAAGTAAGTAGTTAATCTTATAAACTAAAGTATGAAAATAATTAAATAATTATGTGGGAACTTATTCGAACTAATCCTACATGAGAATTCTATTTGGAACATTACTTGTATATTAGTGGAAATTTTCATTATGATGATTGTATAAGTGTTCCTTTGATTTGAGATCTTTAAAGTATCTCATATAGGGATTGTTATATTTTGATACCACTTATAACCTATTCTAGTCCAAAGTATCTCAATCAATAGTCATTGAATATAACATAAACCATATGGAGGTTAGTCGAGTGGTTAATATTGGATTTAGCATCCTAAAGTGATTAGGGAGAAATTTTCATTATTCTTGGGGAAATTCTTAGTCAAGGTGGAATGAAACTTTGAAAATAGTTTTTAAATGTCAATAATATAATTAATTATTGTAGTAGTGCTCTAAAGGCAATCACCTTTAGTACTTTTGTACTAACTTTATTTTGATTAATAAAGGGAAAGTCATTTTTCATTAATTTGATATTCGTTTATATATGAATTGATATTGATTTTAAATTGAATTAATAAAGTCTATGATACAAAATATAGCATGAAGGAAATCATGATATGATCATGATAATGAGAATTCTATCATGTACAATTATGTTAGTATCTAAATAATCCCTAGTCATAGGACTAATAAGATAAGACACTATTAATCTAGACAGACTAGCATATGTTATACTCCTTGATTTGATCAAGCAGTAGATCTCACAAACTGTAAATATGAGATGTTTAGAGTTAACATATGGATGCTTACTAAAGGTAGTAAGCACATTGGATCACCCACAATAAGATTATCATATGGAAGATCTATCAAATGTCAATGATCAATATCATCATAGCAATGGTGCAAATACCTTAGACTTGAGGTACTCAAGGATATCTTAGATACTAATCTTGTGCTTTGACATCATTCCTTTTACCTCAAGACGAGGTCGCTCTTGTGGTGGTGATTCAGTATAGCTATTAGTATTCGAAGGTAATTAGGTAGCCAATAGAGACTTCACCACTCCTGATAGAAGGAGATGATACCCACGACCTCTTATCGGGGTCATTACTCAGGAGTCTCTGGGTAGAGTATGGGTTATGTATCATGAAGAGAGTCTTCAATGACACATAGAGTAATGAGATCCTAGGACAAGAACTAACATCACTTGGACTAGATGTG
>JAOTAY010020225.1:0-13132 GCA_025629805.1 Erythroxylum baracoense
TGTGCAAAATTCACTATTCATGTGCATATATGAATGCATGAACATAGCAAAACAATTTTAAACACTCCTAACCCGTTTCAATTTACTATTTTACCCTTCCCATAGGTGAGGGGATGTTACATTCCACCACACTAGACAGCGATTCTAAATCAGAAAACCAGTTGGCTATCGTAGAAGAACAAATGGTTGCACCACAACAAACTTTAAGACAGTTGGCAACGTCTGATGTTGATCAACAACCATTGTGAATTGAATTTCCAAATATAAATGTAGTATTTGAGCTTAAATCTGGGCTAATACAATTACTGCCTACTTTTCATGGTTTTGCAGGAGAAGATCCGCATAAACATTTAAAGGAGTTTCGCGTCTTTTGCACAACTATGAAACCATATGGTGTAACAGAGGAGCAAATAAAGATGCGAGCCTTTCCATTCTGACTTGCAGATAAAGCGAAAGATTGGCTATATTACCTACCCTCTGGCTCAATACAAACATGGAATGACTTGAAGAGGACTTTTTTAGAGAAATTCTTTCCAACTTTAAGGGTTAGAACAATTCGCAAGGAGATCAGTGGCATCAAGCAGTACCCTGGAGAATGTTTATACGAGTATTGGGAGAAATTTAACCACCTTTGTGCTAGCTGCCCACACCACCAAATTTCATATCAGTTGCTATTATAATATGTTTATGAAGGACTACAACCCATGGACCACAACATGATGGATGCTGCCAGTGGCAGTGCCCTTTTTGAAAACACACCAGAAGATACAAGGGCCCTAATCTCTAGAATGGCAGCAAACTCCCAACAATTTAGGGCACGCACAAAACAAATTCCAAAGAAGGTTAACGAGGTTAGTTCTTTAAACATTGAATCCCAACTTTCTGAATTAACCTCTCTTATTAGACAAGTAGCTTTAGGACATATGCAAAGCAACAAAGCATGTGGAATTTGTGCTGCCAGAGAACATCCAACTGAATCTTGTCCACAACTCTAGGAGGATTCATGTCCTCAAGTCAATGTTGTTGCTGGATTTGCTAACTAGCCAAAGAAATAAGATCCATATTCTAACCAATACAATCCAGGATGAAGGGATCATCCAAATTTCAGATATGGACCACAGGGAAATCAATAACAATACGGTCAGTAGAATGCGTAGAATAATGGGCAGTAACCATACAGACCACAAGGATTCAATAAACCAACCCCACCTGCACAAAACCAAGCATCAAGTTCAGGTATGTCACTCGAGGATATTGTTAAAGCTTTAGCAATTAACACTCAAGCCTTTCAGTAAGAGACACGAGTTAGCATAAAAGACCTAAGCAATCAAGTCTAACAACTAGTAACAACAGTGGGGCGGTTAGATTCCGAAAAAGGTAAACTGACTGCTCAACCAAAACATAATCCAATGGAGAATGCAAGCGCAATCACCCTTTGTAGTGGTAAACAAGTCTCAGCATCAACACATGATGAAACGATGGGAAAGAAAACATCAAAAACTGCACCACAAAAATCCAACAAGGTAACTCAAAGAATGAAATTTTCAGATACTGTGATTAAACCTCCCTTTCCTAGCATGTTGATGATGCAAGTCAAGGAAGATAAAGAACAAGAAATTATAGAGACATTTCAAAAGTAGAAGTGAACATTCCACTACTGGATCTAATCAAACAGATTCTAAGGTATGTAAAATTTCTTAAAGTATTGTGCACAAACAAGCAAAGGTTACACCCATGTGCAAAAATTCAAGTAAACAAAAACGTGTCGACTGTTATTCAGATGAAGTTACCTAAAAAATGCACTGACCCAGGTATATTTTCTATACCTTGTGTTATTGGAAGCAAGAGAGTTGAGAAGGAAATGTTAGATTTAGGGGCATCAATCAATGTTATGCCTTTTTCAATTTTTAAACATCTCAATTTAGGACCTTTGAAAGATAAAAGAGTCATTATTTAACTTGCAGATAGGTCTAACACTTATCTAGAAGGTTTCATTGAGCACGTATTAGTAAAGGTCAATGAGTTAATATTTCCTGTTGATTTTTATGTTATAGAAATGCATGATGCTTCAGAAAAAAGGTCAGCTCAAATACTGTTAGAACGACCATTTGTGAAAACTGCAAGAACTAAAATTGATGCACATAAGGGTACATTGTCCTTAGAATTTGATGGTGAAATTGTCACCTTCAGTATCTCAGAAGCAATGAAATATCCTAAAGACGCTGAATCTATATGTCATATTGATGTTATTGACCCTCTTGTCGAACAAGTTTTTAAGCAGGAAATTCCAAGAAACAACCAAGATAGTTTTCTACAGAATGACATAAGTAAGAAAGACAGCAAAGAGGAAGAGCGAGAAATCATAATGTTGGATAGCAACACCAAGATGGTGTTACCCTCCACTGAGAAATCTCCACAGCTGGAACTGAAACCACTACCAAAGAACCTTAAATATGTGTATTTGGGTGAAGGAGAAACCTTACCAGTAATCATTGCCAATGATCTTATTGACGTTCAGGAGGAGAAACTATTGAAGGTCTTAAAGGAAAACAAGACAGCCATTGGCTGGATGTTGGCAGACCTAAAGGGAATCAGTCATATGATTTACATTCACTGTATTGCACTAGAACTAGACGTTAAACTAATAAGGGAACCTCAGTGCAAACTCAAGCTTGCAATGAAGGAAGTTGTTTTAAAGGAATTCCTTAAGCTGTTAGAGCAAGGAATCATATACCCAATTGCTGACAGCCAATGGGTAAACCCTGTCCACGTTGTTCCAAAGAAGATAGGCTTCACATTGGCTCCAAACGCACAAGACCAGCCTATTCTAATGAGAGTTCAAAATGAATGGCGAATATGCATTGATTACAGGAAGCTAAACACAGCTACAAGAAAAGATCACTTCCCTTTGCCATTCATTGATCAGATGTTAGAGAGACTTACAGGTAAGCCCTATTTTTGTTTTCTTGACGATTTTTCAGGATATTTCCAAATAGCTGTTGCACAAGAAGACCAGGAAAAAACCACTTTTACTTATCCATTTGGTACTTTTGCATATAGAAGGATGCCATTCGGATTATGTAATACTCCTGGAACCTTCCAGAGATGCATGATGAGCATTTTCTCTGATATGATTGAGAGCTACAATGAAATTTTTATAGACAATTTTACAGTATATGGAGATTCATTCGACCAATGCCTTAAACATTTGACCAAAGCTCTAAAGAGATGCATTCAAATTAACTTAGTTTTGAACTTTGAAAATTTTCATTTCGTGGTACAACATGGAATTGTTTTAGGTCATGTAGTTTTTGCAAAAGGCATATCAGTGAATAAGGCAAAGGTTGAAGTTATTGCAAATCTTCCTTACCCTACTAACGAGCGAGCAATTCGAAGTTTTCTTAGACATACAGGATTTTACAAGCGGTTCATCAAAGATTTTTCAAAGATTGCACAACCCCTTTCTAGATTGCTCCAAAAAGATATCAAATTCAAATTTGATACAGATTGTAAGCAAGCCTTTGAAAAGTTAAAGGCTCTGCTTAGCTCAGCGCCAATCATTCAAGCACCAAATTGGGACTACCCATTTGAAATTATGTACGACACCAGCAATTACGTCGTGGGAGCTATTATAGGACAGAGAATTGATAAGAAGAGTCATGTCATCTACTATGCCTCAAAGACATTGAACCAAGCTCAAGCTAATTACACAACAACAAAGAAGGAGCTTTTGGCAATTGTTTTTGCTTTAGATAAATTTAGATCTTATCTTTTGGGCTCTAAAGCTATTGTTTATATTAATCATGCAGCTCTGCGCTATCTACTTGCCAAAAAGGAATCTAAGCCCAGACTGATATGATGGGTATTGCTGCTGTAAGAATTTGATTTGGAGATTAAGGATAGAAAAGGAGTGGGCAATCCTATGGTAGACCATTTAAGCAGAATCATAAAGGAAGAAGACTCCAAGCCAATTTTGGATTTTTTTTCAAACGAGCAGCTTCTGCTCATCCAGAGTAAGGAACCTTGGTTTACTGATTTAGTGAATTTTATAGTCGTTGGTACTTTTCCTTCCTAATTCACTAAAGCACAGAAAGACAAACTTAGGAGTGACTTACGATTTTACTTATGGGATGAGCCTTACTTATGGAAAATTGGGTCTGATCAGATTATTCGAAGGTGTGTAATAGAGAAGGAAACCCATCCCATTCTTACAATTGTCACAGTTTTGCATGTGGCAGTAATTTTGGACCAAAACGGACCACAAGAAAAGTTTTAGATGGTGGTTTTTACTAGCCATCACTATTCAAAGATTCTTACAACTTTTGTAAAAGTTGCGATAAGTGTTTTTGCAATCTCAGCAAAAGGAATGAAATGCCTTAAATTCCTATGTTATTTTGTGAAATATTTGACGTATGGGGTATAGATTTTATGAGTCCTTTTCTGAGTTCTTTTGGGAATCTTTACATTTTACTTGCTGTCGATTATGTTTCGAAGTGGATAGAAGCAAAGGCTACCAAGACTAACGATTCTAAGGTTGTTGTAGGTTTTTTGAGGTCTAATATTTTCAGCAGATTTGGAATTCCAAGAGCTTTTATCAGTGATTAGGGAACACATTTCTGTAATTGAACAGTTGAGGCCTTAATGTGCAAATACGGTGTTCACCACAAAATAGCAACTGCCTATCATCCACAAACCGTCAAGCTAAGATTTGTAGCAGAGAAGTCAAAAGGATTTTGGAGAAGACTGTTAACCCCAGTCGAAAAGACTGGAGCATAAGGCTAGATGATGCCTTATGGGCATACCAGATAGCATACAAGACACCGATCGGAATGTCCCCATATAGGTTGGTATTTGGGAAACTCTGTCATTTACCAGTTGAAATTGAGCATAGAGCATTTGGGGTAATGCAATAATGCAATTTGAATTTTAACGAGGCTAGAGTAGAATGGAAGCTCCAACTCCAAGAATTAGAGGAAATCAGGTTGGACGCCTATGACAATGCCAAGAGTTACAAAGAACGAACCAAGTTCATTCATGACAAACTATTCCAACAAAAATCATTCACAGAAGGCCAGAAGGTTTTACTTTTCCAATCTAGGCTAAAGCTCATGCTAGGTTGCTCGCGTTAGATTGAGCCATTTATAGTAAGGAAGATTTTTCCAAACGGATGCATTGAAATTCAAGGTATGGATTCTGGTTCTATTTTTAAAGTTAACGATCACACACTTAAACCCTTCTTAGAGGATATGATCCCTACCCCAATAACAGAGGAAATTTAGCTGACCGATCCTATCTACCAGAGCGATTAAAAAAACGTCTAGCTAAGAACACTAAAGAAAAGCACTACTGGGAGGCAACTCATTATTATTTTTTAACTTTTATTTCTTTTAATTTCTTTTTATTTTTGGTACCCTAGTGTTCATTCTAACTTTATTTGTCTTTTTCTTTATAGCTCTAAATTTACACATTCTAGTTCTAGTTTATTTTACTTTGTTTGCTATTCTATACCCCAACAGCTGCTTAAGCATGCAAATTCATACCTAAGTATCTTATTCCAGGGCAAAGAATACACATGCATCATCGAAGGTGTACCTTATTCACTCGGACGCAACAGCAAAGTAAGCGCAAGAATTAAGAAAGAGGGTTCAATGACGCACCTCAGCGGATGATGATCCTTGCAGGGAGCATTACATCCTAATTCTATTTTATTATTACAGACCCCGAATAAATATATATAGGCATTTTTAAATTAAAACATCCTACATTCTAAGTTTGGGGTCTACCCTGCAAGACAAAAGGCTTCATTTTAGTTTTTTTATATACTTTTCCAGCTTAATTCACAAAATAGACTAACAATTGATTATTTACCTGCAAAATTGTTCAAGCCCAGACACAGTAGAGACATTGACTGCCTGCCTCTCCCACGCCTACCTGCACCTTAATACGGTGAACCCATCAGTCACGGCCAGATCTGACTCAGCTGCACTAGATCAAACATTCGTCGGCTTCTCCTGCACAATGACAGCCACCATTGTCGTCTCCGACATCAATGGCACCCTAAAACCAGTGCATCAGTAATTTTCGTGTTATAAAGATTCCCCTCAGATCCCTCACTAGGATTCCAAGGAATGAACACAAGAACAAAAACAAACAAAAAGGAGAACAATTTTACCTCACACACTCCACCACCGCAGCACCACCGAGGAATCATAAGCAAATCCTACGCCAGAACCACCATCGTTCCTTTGCAGCGATCGATGTTCGATCACATTTTACGGCAACCAGAGTGACATCATGCCTAGATCCGCTTCGGCTCGTCAAGACCCATGACATCTGGCGCTCCACTATCGTTCTCACAGTCCCGATCTGCCATTGGAGTAGCCGATCAGCAAGGATTTTACAACCAACACCTAAATTGGTTCTCGTACCCCTACACCGCAAGGCCCAAGGGGATTCAACTTT
This sequence comes from Erythroxylum baracoense, assembly GCA_025629805.1. NCBI lineage: Eukaryota > Viridiplantae > Streptophyta > Magnoliopsida > Malpighiales > Erythroxylaceae > Erythroxylum > Erythroxylum baracoense. Next base: position 6,463 of record JAOTAY010020225.1, read on the forward strand.
CCTCTAACCCATGGAGAAGATGACGATGTGCGAGAGAGGCTGGGCACAGACGCTGAAATGGAGAAGATGATGAGTTGAGAGAGAGGCTACAAAATTTTATAAAGAAAAAATGGAGACGGTGAGGAATTGAGAGAGAAGCTGGAACAACACCTGAAATGGAGCACATATGGCATTAAGAGAGAGGCATGATGAGAGAGAGGCGTAGCTGGAGTGACTTAAGAGACAAAACAAAGAGTGGCAGTTTGGAGTGCGTAGCGTGCATTGGAGGTGAATAAAGATGGTGGGCTAACTTTATTTGTCAATTCAATGAATAGTGCAAAAAGAGAAATGGAGTGAATAGGTGAGAATGGAAGATAGGCAGCTGCATGGTCTAAAGAATTAAATGAGAAAACACACAGTCATCCTCGAGCCTCACTGAAATTAATTGTGAAAACACAATTCTTTGATAAAGCATCCTCGAGCAGCACCTCATCAGCACGCATGTCGTAACTTCATGGCCTGCAGCATTCTAAACTTTGTGCCTGGAATAGCTCACATTTTGGGTTAAATATCAAGTACTACAAGTCCTTTTCTCTTTTACGTTCCAATTACATCATGAGGACATGTTGCATTTTAAATAGGGTAGAGTTTAGTATTATTTCCTTTTAATTACTGTTAATTTAAAAAACAAAAAAATAAAAATCTGAATTTATTTTTTTCTGTTAGATTCCATCTAATTTGTCTTCTCAATTTATTTTATAAGCACTTTTTATGCTATATTTGAAATTCAATATTCAAAGGCAATTTTAAATGTTAGAGCAGAATTACACGAAAATGTGATTAATTTTGTCATCGGTCTATAACGTACTCAATTATGCACTTACACGTCAACATTATTGTGGGGACTAAATTTAGTTCCTAGTACATATTGTTAGTACTTTAAAATTGTAGGTTATTTCGCTTTTCACCATTTAATGTTCAAAAAAATTATAAATGTCATATTTATCGGAGGTAAGTCCGAGCCCTATAAAAAAATGATAGGGCGTGCATTTATTTTTTTATTCCCTAGAGACATGCTAGCCTTTCCAACTCGAGTAAGTACCTCCTTTGGGACACTTCTGTCTGATGCCCTAAAATCAACTGGTTTGGGAGTCATCGAACAAAAGCTTGTTACATGGGTTGGTTAGAAAGCTTGCTTAATGTTTCGAAAGAAAATACTCCATTTGTTATAAAATAAAAAAAGAATGTGAGGATGGTGATTTGTTAAATAGCTTACAATTGAGGAGTTTGCTTTTAATATATGTATGGATCTGATTTGGTGCTTATGATAATGTTGAGATTCACTTTACACGAGTATGATTACGGATGACACGTGAAGATTAGAAAACTTTTAGAAGTGTAACTTTGCTTTTTCCTTTAACCTTGCCAATGACCTGAGAATTTTATTTTGTGATTAAGTGTTTAAGCGAAATTTTTATGAGAATCTATATCTATATAAAAAAAAGGTGTTGATTTCTTTTTACTTGAGGACAAGTAAAAGCCTACGTGTGGGGATATTTGATGAGTGCATAATTTTACATTATTCCCATATACTTTATAGGCAAATATTATCATCTGTAATATGTTACTGCGTCTATTTGGAATGATTTTGTAGATCTGTTGCTGATATGAAGATATGGATAAAAAGTTGGAGTTGCAATTTAAATTGGCACAGATTAAAGAATAGGGACTAAAGTGGCAAAAAGATGAAAGATTTGAGGCCAAGTTGTTGTTGGCCCACATGAATGAAAAATTTGGTCCATATGACCATGTAGGCTCACATTGAAATTAGAACAAAGGAAAAAAAAACAGAACCCTAGCCTACCTACACATATATATATCTACACGCATTAAAGGAAGAAGGAGGTCGGCAGAAGTTTTTTTCAGGGGGAGACAAAGCAGTTCTTTTCTTTGGCTACTGGAGATTTTACTTTTCTCGTTTTGCACACAGGAACACAATTTGAATTGCCATATAATGGATTTTATTTATTTACCATTGTTTTTTATTAACTCTTTTTCCAGTTTTAAGATCATGAGAGAGTAGTTTCCTTTTATTCAGTTCTAGGGAAGATATCGTGATTCAAGAATTATGCTCTGAGAAATTTTGATTTATTTCTTTTACATTTCAATTATTCTAGTACCGATTCTTCTTTGATTTCTTAGTCAATTGTGTATTTGATTAAATTCTCAATTGTTATATGCTTTCTAATGCTTATGTCGTGTGTGTAATAAGTTTAAGATTAGAAGCAAAGTCAATTTAATTAGAAAAGTGTCTCTTATTTTGGTTAATTGATTAAAGAAGAATAGGACAAGATTTAATCTTTCAAACGTCTTGATTGGTTGCTTGGCATGACTTATTTCCAGCACTTTATGCTAGTGTCTCTTCATTAGATCTTACTTTCCAGTATCTAATTAATTGTTTACTAAGGAATTAATTAGAAGCGTTTCTTGTGATTAATTCAATTCTAAAATACTCTTCTAACATTAGGGAGAAGCGAGGTTATTATTGGAGTAAAAAAGTAGCAAATTTTTATACTTCAATGATCAGCAGAATTTTATGAATCACATGTCAACCTTAGAGCTGAGCTTTCCATTACTAATAAATTAATTCTAGCTTGTTTACTTTAATTTTACACCCAATTCCAATCACTAAAACCCCTTTTCAAATTTTCGTTATTGCTCACGTAAGAAATTTGCTACATAAGACTCACAGGATTCGACCTGGTGGTTTCCTATCACTGCAAATTAAAATCTTTTATCAGGATACTATTCAGTATTATTTTTAGGAATTTTGACAGATTCACCAAGTGTACCCATTCCAAATTTCATTCCAATCAACTACTCCGCAGTTGCCAATATATCTCGTGGTAACAAAAAAGTATTGGTATGAGGTATATCAAGATTTAGTCTCTGGTTCATATTTAGTCGACCAATCTTTCCTAATTCACATTTTTGTTGGAAGAATTTATTTTGTAATTCCTTACATAAGGATTCAGAAAATACTGGATCTCCACCTACACAAGTAAACTGTCGATAAAACTCCAAAATGGAATTCTCTTTTGATTCCATTTTTTTTTGTCCTTATCATTTAGGAAAACAAGAAAATTTCATGGTAGCACACATTCTCTAGAATTTCTCTTAGATTCGAACCCCATAGTTGATGATAGAACTAAAATAGATATTTTTTGTTTCCTACTCACATGAGCCCATATCCTTGCTTTTCTATCAATTTCTAATTCTATTCTTCCCCCCAATCTGATATTATTATGCCGTATAGACTGAAATTTTGTTATGATCTAATTCTGACCGGTAATAGATCCCGGGACTTTGCAAAATTTGATTGATCACAATTCTATATATTCCGTTTAATATAGAAGTTCCAAGGGAATTCATTAGAGGAATGTTTCCAATAAAAATTGTTTGTTCTTGCATATCCCTACTGGTTTTCCAAATTAATCCCGCGGATACATATAATTCAGAAGAATAGGTACGCGATTCATATACAGCATCCCTTTCTTTTATCAACAGTTCTACTAATTGATATGTTTTCACAAATGATTGAAATTCAATTTCTTGATCTGTATCTTCAATTTTTGGAAACTTATAAAGCTTTTCTGTTGAACCCCGATCAATGAACCTACAAAATCCTTCAAATTGTATCTGATTAAATCCAAGTATTGTAGACATTCCCACATTTCCATCCTCCATTATTTTGAATTTCCCATTTATTGACATTACTGGATCGTTCTTCATCCAATTATATGGATTGATCTAACAATGATGGAATTTTTTACATTTTGTTTACAAGTTACAGAATCACATAAAATTGTATCTAACTCCATATGTGGATATGGAAAGTATAAAATAGGTATGAACGGCAGAATAAAGATAATTTTATACTCAAATTTGAATTTGCATACAACTGAAAAGGAATTCAAAAATTCCACTTAACTTAGACTTATGACTGAGAGAGTCTTGGATAGAATAGCAAAACAAAAAGTGACTCCATTTTAACCATTATTATAATATTCAATATATCAATAGGATTGGATATCGGTAAACTAAAAGTAAAATGAAAGCATTTTGGATTTGATTGGATCTGTTCGATGAGATAAAGACCTAATAATCAGAAATCAGAAAAATAGAAAGTCGATTTTTTTAGCGCTTAGTCTTTTTTGTGGATTTCGTTGTTCAGTTCAAAACAAAAAACAATTCGTATAGAAGAGATATATTTTTATCTATTTTTTTAACAGACTTCGTACAATAATACGTATGAAGAATATCAGAACGCCTCTGAACCATAAGCAAATACAAATATTACGCAAATATAACTATAACTGTTTATCTATAGTCTAGACTCCCCTTTTTTTCCAGTTTTATTCTGGACAGCCCATGTTGTGCTCTATCAAAATTTCTATATTCAGATAAGATATCTGATTAGATATCTGTAATTTATGTTATGGGGATTTACATATACTCATAATTTTTGTTATAATTGAAATTGAGAGAAAGTGAGAAGGATTTTTTCTATTGAAAAGAATCAATACTTATTCCTTTATTTATTTATTAATTGTATCAATTTTTATTTTCTTATATCAGAAATTTTTTGATTCAAATTCAAATCCAAGAATCCTTCATGAATTCATAGTTAATAGTTAATGGTTCCAATTTTTCATAGGATTTTTGCTTCTGTCATTAAAAATTCATATTTGCATTTTCATTTCAACAGAAAGGATAAAAAGTTAGTATAGTATATGTTTTGAGATACTATAAAAAATGAATCGAAGAGAGAAATCCAATCCAAAAATGGAAAGATTTTTCTTTTAGGAAAGCGATTAAGAAAAATAGGATTCAAGCTCCAAGTAAAACAAACAGTTTGGTGACCCATAAAAAAAGGGGGTATTTTCGTCGATTTTGTAACGCCTTGGCGGCATGGCCGAGTGGTAAGGCGGGGGACTGCAAATCCTTTTTCCCCAGTTCAAATCCGGGTGTCGCCTGATCAACAAAACAAACAAAAGACGCGAAACACTTTATTGCCATTTTGCTGATAGAACTTGTCGAATTTGTCCCCAACAGAAAACAGAAACACGTGGAGGAAAAAGACTCTTGATACTTCCTTAATTTAAAACATCAACATCTGCAAGTTTTATTCTCTAAATTGATGTAAATTCTTACGTCTAGCATTCAAGGAAAATGGAAAGCATAAAGTATTAAAATAAGAAAATATATGATACTCTAGTAATTTAATGCTCGTACAAATTAAAAGAGTACATCAAAATATTTAAAAATCTCACGAACAAGATCCAAGAATACAATTAGGTTGATAGAATGTGAGAAAGAAGTCTAAGGATCAACTGGTAATGAGAGAGGGGATCACTTGTTCTTTGAATAGTTCTTTCAAAAAATGCACGGTTCATATGGTTATTAAAACTGAAAATAACCTAATTGAGTTCATAAATTGACTTAATATATTAAGTCCGTTTATGGACCAATAAAAAAAATTTATCTTCGAAATCCAGGAGAAATTATAAAGGTCAATGTATGAGAAATCAAATCATACGTAAATGATAGAAATTTCAAAGGCCCTGAAAATGTTATGAGGTGCTCGGAAATGGTTAAAGTAGTTGAATAGGAGGATCATTATGACTATAGCCCGTGTTAAATTTATCAAAAACGAAAATGATTTATTTGATATTATGGATGACTGGTTATGGAGGGACCGTTTCGCTTTTTGTAGGTTGGTCTGGCCTGTTACTCTTTCCTTGTGCCTATTTCTCCTTAGGGGGTTGGTTCACAGGTATAACCTTTGTAACTTCATGGTATACCTATGGATTGGCCAGTTCCTATTTGAAAGGCTGCAACTTCTTAACCGCCGCTGTTTTTACTCCTGCTCAATGGCTAATTATGAAACCCTTGGAAAAAGAGGATGAGTCGAAGTATAGTTGCTACACCAAAACTAGGCGCAAAGAACCAACCAAACTAACCTAGTGGATAAATAAAAAATACATAAACAAAAACAACAACTGGAGTAGAGAATGAGATTGCATTATAAGGTCGCAATTTCACAGATCGAACAAGCTCGAATTGACATAACATAAAACCTATTAGCCCAAAGGCGCCATGGAGAGCAATAAAAGTCCATAGACCACCTAATTGACACCAACGAGAAAAATCTCCTTGTGATTGAAGGCCCCATAATAAAAATTAAGAATGTGCTAAATTATTAGCAGGAGTAGAAACAGCAGCGGTTAAGAAGTTACAGCCTTCTAAATAGGAACTGGCCAATCCATGGGTATACAATGAAGTTATAAAGGTTGTACCTATGAACTAACCCCCTAAGGCGAAATAGGCACAAGGAAAGAGTAATAGGCAAAACCAATCTACAAAAACGAAACGGTCCCTTCGTAACCAGTCATCTATAATATCAAATAAATCATTTTCGTCTTTGGTAAATTTACCAAGGGCTATAGTCATAATGATCCTCCTATTCAACTACGTCAACCATTTCCGAGCACCTCATACAAGGCCTTTGAAATTTCTATCATTTATGTATAATTTGATTTCTCATACACTGACCTTATAATTTCTCCTGGATTTCGAAGATAAAATTTTTTTATTGGTCCATAACCGGACTTACTTAATATATTAAGTC